>LPNX010460176.1:123463-135518 GCA_001517045.1 Pseudotsuga menziesii | reverse complement strand
TTTGTATTTTTTAATGCAAAACAACATTTGCCGATATTTTCCGATATTTTCGCCGTTGCTGCCGATAAGTTTCATTCCGGACCCCCGGCGATATATTCGTCGACACGATATATGTAACTTTGAAAGAAAGTATACAGTAGAGATCTTGAAGAGGTTTGGGATGATGGACTGCAAGGCAATAGCCACACCCATGGCATCGAACTTGAAGCTACTTTGCGATGCTTCATCAAAGTCAATTGATGCCACAATGTATCGTCAAATGATTGGGTCATTGATGTACCTGACAAACACGAGACCAGACATATGCTTTGCTGTGAACACCTTGAGCCAGATCCTGATGGATCCAAGACAAGTTCACCTAGTTGCTGCAAAGCATATATTGAGGTACCTAAAGGGTACAGTTGATTATGGGCTCAGGTATGACACAAATCAAAAGGTTAACCTGTAGGGTTATGTTGATTCGGACTGCGCTGGCAATGTCATAGATAGGAAGAGCACCTCGAGGTGCTGCTTTAGTATGGGATCAAGTGTGATCTCTTAGTTTAGCATAAAACAGTCCTACATGGCACTGAGTACAGCGGAAGCAGGGTATGTCGCAACTTGTTCGGCTAGTTGTGAGGCAGTATGGCTTAGGAAGCTACTGTCTTATTTGTTTGATCTCTAGTTAGAGGCGACTTGTATCTTCTTTGACAACCAGAGTTGTGTAAAGTTGTCTGAGAACCCAGTGTTCCATGACAAGTCGAAGCACATTGAGATCAAGTACCACTATATCAGGGATATGGTGCAGAGAGGAGCAGTGAGCTCCTATATGTTGCGACGGACAAACAGATAGTTGATGTGTTGACCAAGCCACTAGCCAAAGTGAAGTTTGAATACTTCAAAGAAAAGCTTGGTGTACTTCAGATTGAGGTTCCCTCCAAGAGGAGGTGATGAATCCGGAAGACATAGATGCACGAGAGCCTTTCTCACATGTTGGTAGGTGTGTCCTCCCATGGTGTAGATGTAAGGGTTGTGGTTGTTCCAGCATGGTTGAGATGTGTGCATCTAGGTTGTGCTCCATGTGACAATGAGATGATCTGAAGATGACAAGATGGTAGTAGGGGATTCAGGTTTTGCAGAGGCATATAATCAGTCCTGGGAGATCCTTCAAGTTTTGCAGAGGCATATAATCAGTCCTAGGATGCTCCTTCAGGTTTTCCAGAGGCATATAATCAGTCCTAGGAGATCCTTCAGGTTTTGCAGAGGCATATAATCAGTCCTGGGATGCTCCTTCAGGTTTTGAAAAGGCATATAATCAATCCTAGGAGATCCTTCAGGCTTTGCAGAGGCATATAATCAGTCCTGGGATGCTCCTTCAAGATTTGCAGAGGCATGAAATCAGTCCTAGGATGCTCCTTCAAGTTTTGCAGAGGCAATGTAATAAGTCCTGATCTATACCTACTTTATGGCTTAAAGACCTACATGGAGGCTATGCCTACATCCAGCATCAAAAAGGGATGGCTCTGTAGAACTTTCTACGACGAATAGATTCGAGAGATATCACCATTTGATCGAGATGATGAGGACAGCAGCAACAATGACAATGATGATCCAGCGTTGATGATGATCCAGCATTGAAGACTTGTGCCTATATGTATTGATGTATGTGTCAAGAGAATACCTTCCTAGTTAAGAGGGAGTGTTAATGTAATTGTAACTTCAGAAGATATTCACTTGTATATTTCATATTGTATTTTATTATACCCTATCGAAGATGTTTATTCCTCCGATCTGGAGAGTCATTATTGTATTTAAATCATGTAAATTCATTGAGGTTAATTCTCCATTATATGTCGAGGCATTAGACCCCAGAGTTAAGTTAAAATAGGGTTATTAGACTCTCCTAGAGAAGTCGGCCCTATTGAGGGAAAAAGTAAAGTAAAGATAAAGTATAAATAGAGAGGGTGCCTCTCTATTTATAATCATCCACTCACTCATCAAGTTTGCATGAGTAAGAGAGAAGACAAGTTCACACAAGTGGGAGAGAGAGAAGATGTTGAAGAACATCTCCATATTTGGGTTTTACTTTTTCTATTGTTGCTCATTTTATATCGGAGGAAATTGTGGGGTTTTCTCCTTTATGGTTTCCTCGAGGAAAATCTTTGTGTCTCTTGTCTCTTGTGATTATTGTTATGCATGTTATTCTCTCGGATAAGATCCTAGATCATATTGAAAAAACTGTAGAAATCTAACACGCATGTTTTGTCTCTAATTGTTTGGAATCTTTAAAATAATTTTTTCCATTAAAAATTAATATTTTATGTATTTTTTAGTAAACCAAGTCATTAAGTTCAAACCGGTTCGAGTCAGAGTCCAAGTTGACCATCGACTGATTCCAAGTCTAAGCCCGAGTCTTAAAACATTGGCTAACATTAGAGTTATCCTACCATGTGCTTGTATGGTGCAACATAGCTAAGGCTTATAAAACCTAAGGAAGACAAAACTGCTAGTGTGGAGAGCTTGTGCGATACAAGCTTGAAGCATGTGCCAAGGAGGACTTGTTGGTGTTGATGCTAGTATGTTGACGATCTTTGGTGGAGAGATCAGCTTTGGTTGGAAGTGATTCCTAGCTAAGAGGAATTGGTGACTAGGATTTTCATATAGTTTCCCTATCTAGGATTTGGAGAGTTTGACTCATTCCAACCTTGTGATAAAGTTGTGGTATGTATTTACATATTGTTGTCGCCTTTCACACACCTCGGGGTTTTGGCGTGGCATAAATCTTCAAGCCACTGGGTGTGTCCTTGGGGGCAAACCTCAAGTTGAGATACCGTCACTCAACACTCAACTCCTTCGTCTAGGCCAACTCCTAGAGAGGCCAAGTGGGGTGGTCCCTGTTACGCTGCACCTGTACCCAATGCAACTTCAAGTGTACCCCAAGGAGAGGGCCAAATTTTTCAACCAAGAGGGGTGTTATCGAGAAATGGTGGTCATGGCTGGGTCCTTTGGTCCTCCTTTAGGGGTACTATGGATTAATGGCAAGGCTACACAAACTGTGGGTGCGATCAGAATCGACTAAAGAATCCGATACGGATGCGGTGCTCATCCCAAAATTACAAATCAGGGATTCGAAACCCTAACCCTAATTAACCTTAATTATCCTATGTAAACAACTTTATAATAGTCAAAACGAGGTGGAAAAATCTGATGAAGAATCCGAGAATCCGATTCGGAAGAATTCGATTCGGGTGCGGTTAGGCCCGGGGCTGAATCCGATAAAAGCTTAATGGCACTGCAGACTTCCTTTTATTTGGGTTTTTAACCTCAAGGTTGGTGTCCGAGGCCCCTAAGGTTTCACCACTGGGTCACATGTCCCCATCTCTTGTTTACATGCTAAGGTGGCCTTTGCTTCAGCAGTGAAACCTTCATCTCCACTCGTAGCCACTTATGACACCCTCATGTCCCTTCAGTCAGTGGGCACCTGTTCTCCCAGGCCTTATCTCCTCAAAGGAAAGCCACCCTCCATGCTAGGCCTTGTGATGCTTTGAGGAGCACATTGAGGGATTTTACAGCATTCTAAGGGTTAGATTGGCTATAATGCCCTCCCTCTAGCTCACTCCAGCTTTTCGTTTGGAGTGATTCGCTTATTTGAGCGTATTTTGGCACCTAGGGGTACAAATACCCCAAGTAGCCTACCTTGAGCCTACCTTAGGCCATATTTTATTATTATTTTGTTTTAATTTTAAGTTGACATTTTATAATATCAAGTTGACATATTTGAAGGCATGCAAGCCTGGATATTTTGTAAAAAGTGAGTGTAAGATCATATAAATTTATCTCCTCACTTTCATTTTAAAGAAAGAACTTATGGGATAATACACTATGCATTTGTTTTACCCTTGCTAGGGCTCTTTGGAGAGATGCACCCCTCTTGAGGAGGTTTTTCTATGTTAATGAAAGCTTTTTCTGGCAATTCTTTGGTGATATTCTCTGCTAGGTGATGTTTTGATCTATTGGATAAACACGAACACAAGGAGGTCAGGCTTCTTATCTCTTTGTTTGAATGGTGGTTGATGGTGCATGTTCACGTCTAAATGGTAGCTCTAGTGCTGTAATTTTTTCTAGGATAGGCCATTACCATCCTTCTTGTCACCTTAGCAAGTTGAGGCACGTCTCCTTGTTAGGGTGCTCTAAGGGTTTCTCTTTAGTTTTCTAGGCTAGTTGTTTAACCTAAGAACTCTTCCTCTCTAGGTTAGTCATCCTCCATAGATGCCCTAGGTTGTGGTAGGGCTTTTGCTAGGGTTAGTTTCCCTTGTTTTTCACACATTCTTTCTTTCAAAAACCTAGTCTAGGGTTAGTTCTAGGTTAGTTTCTGGTCTGCAAAATTTATTAAATTTCATAAAAAAACAAATATTTGGCCAATTTAAGGCCTCCCAAAATTTTCAGCTCCTAAAATTTCGGCCCCTAAAATTCTACGCCCTAAAATTTCGGGCCCTCCCTAAAATTTTGGGCTCTAAAATTTCGGCCCCCTAAAATTTCGGGCTCTATAAAATTCCGTGCCCTAAAATTTTAGTCAACCACTAAAATTCTGCGCCCTAAAATTTCAATCACTCCCTAAAATTATGTGCCAATTTTGGGTCCTTCCTAAAATTCGGCGCTCACAAATTTCGGGGCATCCCTTTTACTCAGTTGTACCTTCCCTTGCATTTCAATCCATTGAACCCTGCGAAATGACAACCAAACATCAGTTAGATAGTCACTATCCTTTGTTGGTATGAATTGGAAGGACATTGTTAATGCTAGTTATGTCTACTGCGGCATACTATTTATGATATTGTTACTAATAAACACAGCAACTTGCTTTCAAAGTTGATGCAAATTGTTTGGTAAATGTTTGGTTACATGCACGTTGTTGTTTCTTATACTAAAGTGAATGTCGAAACTACTACTGTTGTCATAATATTAGCATGCCTGACTGATACATATTGATGTACATGTGCTTTAAATTATTATTTGATAATGATAAATACTTATGATTGCATGTCACACTTATCACTAGAGGAATGGAAACTCTAAGGTACTAATATATGAAATTAATTGAATACTCATGGATGACATTTGTTTCGTAACATTACACATTACAAGTAATTGGTTTATTAAATTAACGATCCTTCATATTTGTATGACATTACATACTTGTTATGAGATTGGTATTGGTCATTTGTTTATTATTAAATAAATGCATATGTCATATACACTTCCGTAGTACATCTATTCCACTTTTTGAGTGACTCCATTAGGCACTAGTCACTAACCTTAAACACATGCGAGATATATTTGGTGTCTAAGTGTCTTTTGCAGAGTGTTGTTCGCCGATTGCACACCAGCAGCAGAAATCTTATGAAAGTTGTCTCCTCACTTGAGAAAGTGGAAGAGGTGTGACCTTGGGGGCAAGCACAGAGCTAGGTATTGTCACCTACTCCTAGCTCCTCCGTTTAGGCTAACTCCTAACGAAGCCAAGGGGGGTAGTCCCTAACAAAAAGTTTTCTATGGCTCAATGTTTAAGTTAAGTTTAGATGTTTTCAAATGCGGATGGGTGTTGTTTAGGAGTTATTGTGTTTTTAGGTAATTAATGTGATGAATTGAGCAAAAGAAAAAGCAATCCACGTTGCTATCACCAAAATTAAAAGACAGACAAATATTTGAGAACTTCACGAAATTGATAGAGCATTCACAGATATAACTTATAATCAAAACACTCAATGGACAAATGGCCCAGATTATCGACAATGTTGAAAGATAGAACCAGTGCCTATGGAGTCAACTTATCAGAGATGCTTCGTGTATAGAAAGATGTGAATCCCAAAAGATGCCAGTGAATGTTAGGTTTTGCCAGTGCTCTTGGTATGTTTTAAGAGTTTTTCACAATGGTCTTGCTTTAGGGTGTCAACAAAAAGGTTTGTCAAAGCCAGAAGACTCTTCTAAGTTCCCTCCGTTGAAGACATGTCGGGCCCACCCAGTATCCCAGGCTGATATCGCCAAGATTGACCAGCTCGTCGAGAATCTAAGACAGCGGAAGATTTCGGCGCCTCTACTAGGAAGTACTTTGGAAGAATCCCTACAATGCCGGTGCGTTGGTTACGGGTGTTTAAGTATTATTAAGTTACTCTTATAGGGTTTAAAGATCCAGAGCCGTTTCTGGGTACTCCGATCTAAGATCGGTCAAAACATACTCCGGCAAGGAGGGAAAGGGGGTTAATTAATTAAAGGAGTGTGTGTTGCGAATTTTATTAAGTTAATTAATTAAAACTCTTCGACAGAGAGCGCTCTTGACCTCGTCTTATGACAGTGGTTCAAGAGACTTAGCTAATCTAGATGATACTAATGCAGGGGTTGTGCAAGTCTAAGATGCTCTCCAATAGAGAGTGCTCTTGACTTGTGTTTCTGCAAGTTCAAGAGTCTTACTTATGGATGATTTGATTTAAACAAACTCAACAATTAAGATGAAAGGTGGTTGATTAAAACTCTCCGACAGAGAGCACTCTTGATCCACCTTATGGTGAGATTCAAGAGATTTTGGTTCTTCTTATGATTTAACAATTTATAACAAGATACCAACAAGCAATGATGAATCTAGCAATTAGTAAGAATGAAACTAAGTCTAATCAAAGAACTAAACTAATTGCTTAAAGAAAACTATACTAAGTAAATCATGAAAATGAACACAAGACACACTTCCCAAAAATAGAGGAAGTAGAAAAGGAAAGAGACTTGCTCCCACTCAGCCCTTTTTATTAATCTTTTACAATGATGATGTGTTATTTGCTTCTTGGAAGAACGGGGAAAGAAGGGAATGAAAGAAGAGGGATAGTAGTCTTTTTGTTCTTTTTGCACTCCTTGTTCGTTTGTGGCCTTTGGGCTCTCCTTCACCTGTCTGCAATCTAAGAGCTCTAGACACACACTTGTTATGATATTAGTTGATCAAAAATAACTTGAAATTTAATCTATAAACTAGCTAAAAACACTTACCCAAACTCACCGAGAAGAAGGAAGAAAAGAAGCATGAAAAAGGCAAGGCAAGAGGGGTGAACGAGGGGTTGAAACTAAGTGAGAAATAGGGCTGCAAATGAGGGTAAAAAAGGCTGAAAGTACAGCCCAAAAGATGGTTGAAGAAGAGGATGTAAAGGGGCTGCAAAAAGTGGAAACAAAGAGGCAAAAGAGGGCTGTCCAAAAGGGTGAAAATGGGGAAAAATGGACAGCGAACTAAAGGAAGGAATGGCTGCAAATAAAAGGCCTAAAAAGGCTGAAAATAAAGCATAAGGCAGCCAACCGAGGCAAAGGCTAAGTGAATGAATGTTCACTTTAGCCCAAACGTGCCCTAATCCCAAGAAAATAAAGATTTTTTAATTTGAAAGATGAATAAAAGTAAGGAGAGAATGGTCAAACCTGTGGATCTTTTTAAAGCATTTGGATCTCGTGAAGCATGCAATTACCGAAGAAGTGTACTTGACTCCAAAAGAAGAAGATGCAGCTGAGCTCGAACTTCTGCTTGGTTGGATGAAAGGATCTGCAAAATAACACTCACAGACTTGCCAAACAAAGGATTAGATCATGTATTGTTCACAAATTGAAATAAAGAAGAGCATGAACTATAACTGAATAAAACAATGCTCTTTTTTAAATTCTAAAAGTAAATCAATAAACAGCTAACTTGCAAACCGCAAATACCTGTTCTTATGTGCCTACAAAAGCCTTCTAAAGCATAACATCATAATCTCAAATAGACAAGAAAGAAAAGCATTAAAACAACATCACCTCATCCATCAAGTGCAATCATCCAAAGAATCACACCACATGAGCCTCCAAAGCCTTAATTTTATTCCAATGGTTGCATAGAAGCAACAAGCAATTACAAAAGTTTCACCAGAGTTTCTTTACACAAAAATCCCTCCGAACAGAGCTAAAGGAGTCTCTATTTGTATAATGAGAGAGTGCTAAAACCCTAAAACCAATCCTCATAACCTAACCAGCCTAGCCACCAAACAGAGATGCCAGACCTAAATCGGAGAATCGGGAGTGAGGGGAGGCCTCCACCCAGGCAAGGCACACCCACTCCAACCCTCAGCACTGAAATCAACCATCAGATGAAGCCACACGTGTGGAAGGCGCATCCCAGCTGAGGAGGGGCGTGAGCTAATGAAGGAGACGTCCTGCTGCATAGGAAAGCTAACTGCTAGGTCTGGAAACCTACTTTGCCAAGTCTAGAGGAGCCACTGCCTAGTGGTCATCAGTGCAAGCCTCAGTTCAGCCTCGATCAAAACACCGGACGAATGAGAGCTCTCCACATCACCCACACGTGAGCCTGACTGAAGGGGGGTGCAATTGCTAAGTTAAGAAGTCCTTCTAGTCATTGAATGCTGACTGAACCTACTTTTCGTTAATTCCAATGCTCATTAATGCCCGGTGAGATGTCATTTGGCATTTTATTTCGCCGAATTTGCATTAATTTGGAGAGTTTTAATTTTCTCCAAAATAACCATTTTTAATTAAAATTCTTTTTTTCCCCAAAACTGACTTTTTTGAGAAAAAAGGCATTATGTGTCTGATTGTTGATCTGAAAGTTGGTTCTGATTGGCTGGCTGATCAAGGATGATTTTTGGCTTAAGGTTAGAGCCTTCAATCATTGAATTCGGAGTCCGGCTGACTTATTTACCACGAACGGGTTTTTCCATTTAATTTATGGAAAAATTACCCAAAATACTTGGGAAAAGTAATTAAAAACTTAAAAATTTTAAAAATAATTTTTTACCCATTCGAAAAAGATTTTTTCGAAAAAATTTTATGTCTAAATGACTTAGGACATGACCATGATCTACCTAAATAATGCCTAGTAGGTTTATAACACTCAGTTGGGCTCTAATAACCCCCCAAGGCCCAGAATTCAACATCCGGCATTCCAGCTTTGGAGGAAGCGGGAGAAAACCTCGTCAATTATACTTGCCTGAAGGCAAAGCATATGTAATATCCCAAATCCCGATATTTTCTATTTCTAAACAATTATGCGGATACAACTGGGCTTACAAACTGCCAAGCAAAAATCCTTATTTTATAGGAAAATTTAGGGTTAGGGTTTGTGAGATAGAATGCACACTTACCACTGATAACGAGCTGGATTGCTTCAGATAAAGTCTGCAAGCACTGAGAACTGGATCGGAGAGGAACTGATTTCTCCTGCCTCCGGTGAATGCCCCAGAAGCAATACGCCCAACCAGAGAAAAAGGTGACGCCCTCAAGGAAGGAGTTGTCCGATGGATCTGCCGATTTGCAGGGCTGATAGCCTTGCTGTGCCGGAGAGATTGGCTGGAATATACTGCAGTTCTGAACCCTCTAAGTAGGATAGCGTCTTGGTTCTCTGAGGCAACTGCTCACGCCCCTGGTGGTCCGGAAATGCTGATAACTCCTTCGGATGAGCTCATATGGAGTTGATAATCGTGGAGTGCCGGAGTATGTAGCTGGTGATAAGACTGGTGCTTGAGTTTCTGAAGGAAACTGAGAGCTGGAGGCCCTACAGCTGATTAGGGCTTTCTGGCTGAAAACCCCCTCTTACGGCTGCACCGTGCCACTGCAACAATCTATACCCTGTGCTATATAACTGATGAATGAACAGAAGAACAAGTGGTGAACCAGTATGGCTTACCCGTAATAAGACTAGGACAGATGTTTCACTGCCGAAATCCTGTTAGTTGAAGACTCCGTCTCCAACCCCAACTGCTGTGCTGCTATCCAAGTGCTCCCAAAATAATAATAATCATCAGTGAAGTCTCCTCTTGCTTTACCATCTATTTATAAAGTTCAACTGCGCAAAACCTAATCTTTGACCTAATTAGGTCACTTTATCTTCTAATTTGCCGTTGACTTGCATGCATGCGGATGGAGACCTAAAAGAGCATGGTCATGCATGAAGGTGGCCTTTGGCCCAGGTGGTCCTTCTTGACCCAGTGAGGATGCCCTAGATCTTCTATGGATGGCATCAGTCCTGATCTGATTCCCTAGCTATCAGTAACCGCTCGAACCCACAGGAATCACATAGGTTAGCAGTATGGGCCTCAAGGCCTAAAAGGAAGAGGACATTACAGTCCTCCCCGCTCGAGATTGCTTGTCCTCAAGCAACTTCAAACTGGGATGCTGCAATACCTGTTCACCTTCCCACGTGGCATCCTCTGGCGGTAGTTCTTTCCATTGAACCAAATATTCCTTGATCACTCTGTTCCTGAGCTTCCTCTCTCTAGTCTGTATAATCCGTTCAGGAATCAGTATCAGCAGTCCTTCATCATCTAAAGGGGGCAATTCGGTAGATGGAGCAATGTGTTGCCCAAGGGTCTTCTTCAGGCTGGACACATGGAACACATTGTGGATTTTGCTTTCTCTGGGCAGCTCTGGCTCATATGCCACCTCTCCCACCTTCCGAATTATTTTGTATGGTCCATAGAAGCGGGGTTTTAATTTCTCTGCTCCTTTCTTTTTAAGTGACGACTGTCTGTAAGGCTGGAGCCTTAAGTAGACTAAATCCCCTACCTCAAAGCTCCGCTCAATCCTGTGTTTGTCGGCATACATCTTCTGTTGATTCTGGGCTGTCCGTAAATTCTCTTTCAATACTTTCAGGATGTCCTGACTGTCTTGTATCCAATCCTTAGCCTTAGGAGCCCTGCTATCTCCAAATGCCAAATCTGCATAGTCCAAGGCCTCATAACCATATAATGCCTTAAAAGGAGTCATCCTAATAGACATGTGATAAGTAGTGTTGTAGCAATACTCTCCCAGGTGTAGCCATTTGATCCATGTTCGTTGCCGCCCTGCTACGTAGTTCCTGAGATAACCTTCGATCCACTTGTTGACTATTTTTGTTTGCCTGCCACTCTGGGGGTGATAACTCGTACTAGTAGCCAGTTCGGTCCCCACCAATCTGAACAGTTCCTGCCAAAAGGCACCTGTGAACCTGCTATCCCGATCACTGACAATGGTCTTAGGCAACCCGTGTAACCTGAAAACCTCCCTGAAAAATAACTCCGCCACCTGCGCTGTCGAGTAGTCTGATGGTATCGAGAAGAAATGTGCAAACTTGGTCAGTCTGTCAACTACTACATATAAACAATCTCGCCCTTGGACCTTGGGCAAGCCTGTAATGAAGTCCATGGAGATGCTCTCCCACTTCTGTTCTGGAATCGGTAGTGGCTGGAGTAGCCCTGCTAGATGTGTGTTCTCAACCTTGTTCTGCTGACAGATGCTACATTCCCGGACATGCTGCATAATCTCCCCCTTGAGGCCCTTCCATGAAAACCTCTCTCTGATCTGCCTGTAGGTTTTTAAGAACCCTTGATGCCCTGATAAAGGAGAATCGTGGGCTGCCTGGATAATCTTCTTCCTCAATGTGGATTCTGGGACGAGGTATATTCTGTCCTTGTAGTAGATGATGTCATCCACAATCCTGTACCTGTCATCCTGAATTTGCCCATCCAATAATTCGCAGGCGAATTTATTTTTGGAGTACTCCACCAAGAGAAGTGCCCTCCAATCCGTGGATATACTACTGAGAGATAATGGGGATGGTCGCCTGGATAATGCATCAGCCACTACATTATTCTTACCTTTCACATACTCAATCTCGAAATCATAGGCTTGTACCTTGCTGACCCATTTCTGTTGTCGCTCATTCAGTTCCTTCTGTTCCAAGAAATACTTGAGGCTGTTATGATCTATTTTGATTTTGAACTTAATGCCCACCAGGTACTGTCTGAATTTTGTGAGAGCATGCAAGATAGCTAGCATCTCTTTGTCATATATGGAGTAATGGCGCTCGTAGTTCTTTAGCTTATGGCTCTCAAATGCAATAGGGTGATGATTCTACATCAGTACTGCTCCTAACCCTTTTCCTGAGGCATCACATTCTACTGTAAAGGGTTGTGAGAAGTCTGGCAATGCTAAAACTGGGCAAGAACTCATGATAACCTTCATCTCCTCGAAAGTTTTCTACGATGAGTCTGTCCAAGTGAATGCCTCCTTCTTGGTGAGATCTGTG
>LPNX010460176.1:26825-114998 GCA_001517045.1 Pseudotsuga menziesii | reverse complement strand
CTATAAAATAGGGATTTTTGGCTGGCAGTCTGTAAGCCCAGTTATATCCGCATAATTGTTCAGAAATAGAAAATATCAGTATTTGGGATATTTCAGAGGGTTGTTGTTTTAGTTTCGGATAAGTATTGCAGTGTCTCGCTGGTAAGTTTTAAGATTTATTAGATGAGTGGATTAAGTAGTGGGTAAATTGTTGGTCGATTGTATTTATGTGGTAATGATCTTGATTAGCTTAGGGGATGGAGACTCCCAATATACCTAGAGGTACAAGGAGTATGTCCAAAACCATTAACCGAAGCAGCTCCCTGTGTTATCCACTAATTTTGCACTTAGTTGGATTAGCTGAGGAGTCACCAGTTGACAAACATGATAAATATTTGATTCCAGTGTATCAGATGATTTGCCTTTGTGTCTAGCCTGTTTTGGCTAGTCAGGTTTTTGTTTGAATAATTATGACCATGGCCCCGTGGGGTTTGTAATAAAATGTGCTAGTAGGGTGTTTTGAGTGGTTCGGTCTCCTGAGACGTAAAATTTCAACTAAGGTATTCTAGGGAGTTTTTTGCCCTTGACAATTATGCTTTGCTTATAGCCGAGTATAACTGACGAGGTTTTCTCCCGCTTCCTCCAAAGCTGGAATGCCCGATTTTGAAATTTGGGCCTCAGGGGGTTATTAGAGCCCAACTGAGTGTATATAAACCTACCAGGCATTATTAGAATAGAGCATGGTCATGTCCAAAGTCATTATGACCCTCAAAAAAATTTCCGAAAAATATTTCCCGGATGCGTCAAAAATTATTTTTTAATTTTTTCCTAAGTTTTTAATTAAATTTTTCCATAATTTAAATGGAAAAATCCAATTTGTAATAAGTTAGTCATCCACGACCCAAATTCAATGATTGAAGGCTCTAACCTTAAGCCA
This sequence comes from Pseudotsuga menziesii, assembly GCA_001517045.1. Classification (NCBI taxonomy): domain Eukaryota; kingdom Viridiplantae; phylum Streptophyta; class Pinopsida; order Pinales; family Pinaceae; genus Pseudotsuga; species Pseudotsuga menziesii. Next base: position 114,082 of record LPNX010460176.1, on the reverse strand, counting down.
AAAATCATTCTTGATCGGCCAGCCAGTCAGATCCAACTTTCAGATCATCATTCGGCCACATAACACATATTTTCTCAAAAAATGTCATTTTTGGGGAAAAAATTGATTATTTAATAAAAAATGATTATTTTGGAAAAAATCCAAAACTCTCCAAATTAATCCAAAATCAACGAAATAAAAGGCTAAATGACATGGCACGGAGCATTTATGATGATTCCAATCAATATCGGTCAGTTTCACATCAAGTATCGAAGTGTAGTAGTTGAACTATCAGTCAGAAATTTGCTCTCTTTGGTCAAATCCGTTTTTGGTTGAAGTGTGGGTTATCTATTCGTTGGGTGATCATTACGAGGGAGGATGAGCCACCTCACCCCCCTCACCCCCCCTCATTACTCCAGCACTCAGTTACAACTCAGTTGCAACTCAGTTCAACTCCAAATCATCATGCCGAGCTCATTCAATTACTCCGGTGTTACTCTTAGTTTGGTTTTAGGGTTTTAGCCTTCTCTCTTTGTATAAATAGAGGCTCTTTGAGCTCTATTAGAGATGGATCTTTGATTGTAAACTTACTCTGTAAGAATTTGTAATGGTTTATGCTCATCTTTTGGAATAAAATCAAGACTTCGGAAGTCCATGCAGCTCAGTACTTGTGGTGAATGAATTTTGTGAGGTGATTTATGTCCATCTATTTCATTTTAAATGCTCATATATGATCTAATCAATTAGTTTTAGAAGTCTACTGTTTAGAACGTAAAATCTTCCATTTACAGTTGTTAAGTTGGTTGATTATGCTAGTTTATTTAAAAGATTTCATGAGCAAGACATACTCGGTTATATTAATGTTGATGAGTCTTTATATTTATTAGCATGCTAGTTGATTGATCTCACTGGGCGTTTGAAGTGTTTTGATCTTGGACGGGATCTACCATCTTGGAGAAGGGTGTGAGCTCGGTTGCATCTAGCTCATCTTCAAGATCACAAGTTTTTCTTTTAACATTGGTTTCTCTGCAGGATCTACAGTAACTTGGATGTTTCCAAGAAGAAGGCTTTAAAAGTCTTTGTTTGCTTCAAGTTCCATCTCATAAATTCTTCTTTAAAATTCTTTTGGTTGTCGGTTACTTAGGAAGCCGTAGTTTACTTCTTTCCATCATTTGGCTTCCCTTTCATTGCTTTGTTTGGCTTGCATTTCTTCCTTCTTCTTCGCTGCCCTCTTTTCACTCAGTTTTGCAACCCTCTTTCTTCTCTTTGGACAGCCCTCTTTGTACTTAGATTTCACCCATTTTTCATGCTTTGGACAGCCCTCTCTCTCTTCCTTTTGGACAGCCCTCTTTTGACTGTTCGCTACCCTCTTTTTTACTGTTTTACAACCCTCTTTTTGCCTTTGGACAGCCCTCTTTTTCACATTTTCTCTCTCCCTTTTCTTGGTTTTTCTCCTCTCTCTTTCTTCCTCTTTCACCACTGGTTTTTACCCTCTTTTCTGAGATTTTAGTTTGTAGTTTGTCTTTAAATTTTTTATTAATGCATAACGTTTGAATTGTTTAAAGCTCTTATTTACAAGAAGAATCGAGGAAAGCCCAAAGGCTAAAAGCAAGCAAAGGAGCAAGCAAGAACAAAAAGACAAAACTTCCCTCTTCTCTCCATCCCTTTCTCTCCCTGTACTTCCAAAGCAAAGGCAAAAAGCAAAGCCATCAAAATTGTAAAAATTAATAAAAAAGCGAGTGGGATTATGGCTCCCACACCCTTCTTCCCCCATTTGGGGGAAGCCTGTATCGTCTCATTGTCATGCTTTTCATTTTTGGTTTAAATTGCTAATGGTAGAATAGGGTAGGATAAGTTGCTTAATCATAACCAAGTAGTTCATGTTTTGATTAATTCATTATGTTTTTTAAAATGAAGTAAAAGTATTGATTTGACTGTTTGATTAAATATTGCATAAGTTCTTGATGTATACTTACCCCCTTGCTTTCTCGATTAGGGCCCTAAAAAGCCTGAAAGAGACTGTTGGGTAGTTAGATTTTTTCAGTGTTCCACGGAAACTCGCCCCCCTCGCTCCCCACGCCCCGGGGGCTTGGGGGCTCCTCCAGAAACGTTTCCTCACGCCCCCAAAAATGCGAAACTTCCGGAAACGCAGGAGGGGGCGCGCCTCCTACCTCTGAACGACGCCCCGCTTGTGGGGGGCGCCCACACGCCCCTCCCCGAAGACGGGGGGCTCCCACATGCCCCCCCACGATTTTTCTTTTTTTAAATTTTTTTAAATTCGAATTCAAAAAAATACAAAAAAAAAAACCAAAAACAAAATGCATAAATGAAAACACTAAACCCTAAATTATTCTTACCTACATTATTTCCTCATTTCCGCTGCCGTGAAGCACTGACGCTGCTGTGTGAAAGAGTGTTGCCGCGTGAGTGTTTCCTGAGCTCGTGAACTCGTGTGACTGCTCAGTGCTGTGAGCCTGTGAGTGAATGGGAGTTTGGCATTCGTGAAGGAGAGGAGAGGAGCTCGTGGTCGCCGGTTTGAAGCCTGGAGTGTTGCATTCGTGAAGGAGAGAAGAGGAGCTCGTGGTCGCCGGCTTGAAACTCATACTGTATCGTGCTCATACTGTGGTCGCCGGAGAGGAGCTCATGCTGTATTAGTCTCAACTTTTTTAATCGTGCTTAATTTAACTTAATGGAAATGTGAATGCAAATTTCTAATGCATGTTCGGGGTGTAATTTTTTATATTTAAATTCTGCCCATGAAGATACAGTCTCAACCTTTTTTTATCGTGCTAATTTATTAAAAATACAGTCTAATTAATTAAAAATAAGCTTATTACTGCTTATTTATAGTGTTTTTTGCCACATATTTTACTCAGAACTGCCCAGATTTATTTTAGGACTGATTTTGACTGCTGTTAGCCTGTTTGGGGTCCAAAAATGTTAAAGAATCCATCCCGAATGCATCTTACTGTTGCTGTTTGACCAAGGCTGCTCAGGGCTTCATGCAAAACTACCACCCTCAGGAGATCCTAGTCTTCTTCTTTATCCACCCACCGTAGAGAGCATTGTTTCCTCAAATGACATTTTGGGGGCAGACATTAGTAATAAATACCCTTTCAATGACAAGTTAAAGGACTGATATAACATCACATTTAACATAGTATAGCAGTATGATAACAGTCCTAACAGCAGTATGTTAACTTAGTATCCTTCTCTAAATCTGTATTATGTTGAATTTCTGCTCTGTGTTCATCTTCATTAGTTGTTACTCATATAGTTGTTAGTCTCTATTTCTGTTTCAAACTTAGTATTTAAAAATTAAAATGCATGCTATATATTTTAATTTATATCATTGATTCAAGTTTTCAATTAGAATTTAGAATGGCTGAGATTTAAATATCAAATTTGAAATATGAATATCAAGGTTGAAAGGACAAATTGTACAATTTGAAAATGTTCATGATGCAGAATCAATGAATCATTGAATTGTCACTTGTGTATGTTTGTAACATGCTTGTTAGATTATCATTAAATTGCTAGTTTTAAAATTTTAATTTACATTGTTAGGATTTATGATATTTATTATCTAGCATTTATAATTTTTATTTTTTTTAATTTATATATATATTTTTAATTTTTATGACCTTGACGCCCGCCCGCCCCCCGCCCCCCTCGAATTTCCCTAGAATTTGGGGGTAGTCTCCACATGCCCCTACCGTGCGTTTCCCCGCTCCCACGCTCCCGCGTCCCGGAAACTTGGGGGAACATTGGATTTTTTATGTTTTTGTGTCTTTTTCAAGTTTAACAAAATAAGTAAGACTCTTGAACTTGCAGTAACACAAGTCAAGAGCACTCTCTATCGGAGAGCATTCATAGAAATGCATACCCCTACATTAGGCATCTTAGATTAGCTAAGTCTCTTGAACCACTGTCATAAGACGGGGTCAAGAGCGCTCTCTGTCGGAGGGTCCTAATTAATTAATTAAATAAAACTTGCAACACACACCCCTTAATTAATTAACTTCGTTATCTCATTGCCGGAGTATGCTCTGACCGATCTCAGATCGGAGTACCCAAAAACGACACAGGATCTTTAATCTTGCAAGAATGACTTAATAAAATTTAACACCCCGTAACCAACGCACCGACATTGTAAGGAATTTTCCAAAGTACTTCCTAGTAGAGGCGCCGGAATCCCGCTGTCTAAGCTTCTCAGCTAGTTGATCAATCTTCGCAATACCAGCCTGGGATACTAGGTGGGCCCGACACGTCTTCAACGGAGTGAACTTAAAATATTCACCCGGCTTTTGACAAACCTTCGTTGACACCTTAATCAAGAGCACATTAAATTCTTAAAACCTACCAAAAGCATTCGCACAACCTAATATTCACTAGTTTGATTTCTAGACTTATTATTTTCTTTGCGCATTTCAGTATAATTGACTCCATAAGGCACTGGTCCTTGTTAAATCTGCATAATTATCTTATTTTGATCAATTGTCAGTGGTTTATTATAATTTCTATCTCTGAATGTTTAATTAAAGTCTGGAATCATTACTTATCTTTTTAATCTCTTGCTAGCAACGTGGATTGCTTTTGATTAAGTGTCATACTCATAATTCTAATCATAATAACTCCTAAATAACACCCATCTGCATCCGCAACTAATTAAAACACTTTAACCACATTGAGCCTTAGAAAACTCTTTGTTAGGGACTAACCCCCCTTGGCTTCGTTAAGAGTTAGCCTAAACGGAAGAGCTAGGAGTAGGTGACAGTACCTAGCTCTGTGCTTGCCCCCAAGGTCACACCTCTCCCACTTTCCTAAGTGAGGAGACAGCTTTCATTAGATTTCTACTGCTGGTATGCAATCGGCGGACAACACCCCGCAAGGAATATGTGGGTTGGTTGGAGTCTTTGAGACTTGTTCAACACTACACCAACAACGATGTAACCTAACGGTGTCCCGAGATCACTGCCCAGTTGTTCCCGCTTCCTTTGTGGATTTTGTCACCGCAATGGCTTAATTCAAGGCGTTGGATTTTCGCCTAGGGAGATTAATTTTGGAAGTGGAAACTAATTAAGCTAGTCACCTAAATCCTTTTCAGATACTACCAACTGATCAGACAAAGCTGCAGTGGAAGCAGAGCATACGAGGATGAAGGCCTTTGTAAGTTTTAAGCGTTTTTTGAGCAAAGTTTTATGATTTAGAAAAGGTAAATCCCGAGAGTCTCTTTCCATATTCAGTACTCGGGCAAGCCCTTATCCATGAATCTGTACTCGGGAAAGCGAGGGGGTTTATTTTGAACTTAACAATGCATAAAAAATTGAAGTTTTTTTAATTACTACACTGCTCAAATCTTTTCCCATATGGTACTTCGGTATAGGGCAGTGCGTAAGTATTCAGATTTACTTTGCAAAATAAAAATAACTTAAAGAAGCACTGAATAATGACAAAAAGTAGCAAGCTACACTAACAACATCAAAACCACGAAAAAGGACACTAACGCAAATCCCCCCAGGGGGGATGGAGACTGAGCTCTAATGAGCCTCCACAAGACTTATTACAATCTTACAAACTTGATAAAAGTGCACTTTGGTCCTTATACTTTGGATCCAAAAGAATCAATTTTTATGCGAAGGTAAACCTTGTTTGTCTTCTTTTCTTGATTTTTTGCAAAAATTTGCCAAAGTTTCCTTCTCTTTTCTTGTAAACCTGCAAAAAACAGCGATGAAAAGAAAGTGAAAGACACCCACAAACACTATAAGAATGTCTTGCGAAAAACTACAAAAAAAGTCTAAAAAAATCGAAGTAAAACTAAAACAAAATCACAAAGTAAGGGAAGCTAAGAAGCTTGCCTTCTTAGGATCTTTGCTTGCCTTCTTTAAGAGAATGGCAAACAAATGTCAAGCACTATATGCCAAATAAATGAAATGAAAGCTCTTTAATCTTCTTGACTACGTACTTTGAAATTTTAACTTTAAACTTGCGAAAAGCAGGCTAGATCTAATGTTTTAAAGAACAACTTATAATTACGCAATAAGATCTAGATTTGGAAATTTAAATCTACTTTATATATGTCTTTGAAATGTAGATCTAAGCAAAGTAACAATAACCAAAGTAAACTTTAAATTTTTTTGGATCAAGAAGTGATAGAACTAGATGGAGCAAGAAGTAGAAAAGGGATGGTGATGCCTTCTTTGGTGAGATTCGAGGGATGATGCTTCTTCTTTCAAAATTACTGGAGAAAAGGGAGAGCCCACTCGCTCATCAAATGCTCCAACTCGGGTTTCCTATAAAATACCTTCAACAAAATGCAAAGGGGATTAAAAGCACCTGTGTGAAAAGATAAAAAGATAAGCAGTATTATAGATCCATATAAGAAATCATATAAAACTTGGTAATCTAATATATTCCACAATAAGAAGTAACCTAACAAGAATCACTTTCTATTCTTACCGAAATGTAATTTCCTTACGAAGACAAGTAATCCCAACAATTGCAAAATATGAAAGGAGTTGATACAGATTACCTCAATGATTTAGCATAAAGACAACATCAACCAAACATCTATGGATCCCACACGAAAATTGCCTCCAAAGCCTTTTATTAACAATACTCAGAAAAAATATTACAATGTATGCAATCAAAGGTTCAACCTTTCGATCCCAAACAATGGAGAAGTGACCTGCTTAAATAGGAAAAGAGAGACCCAGGGGGGCCTCACCAACACTGAAGATAGAGCAAAAGTTTAACTGAGTGAAGCTGAGTTAAACTAAATCAATCTGAAGAATCGATTGGGTGATTATTAGTCTAACTAAAGAGTTGGTATGGAAGAGGTGCCACCTCAAATGAGGTAGGCAACCTCAATCTACCAATCAAGCCACCTCACACACCCCAACTTGCATGTGCTCTACCTCACGCGATTTGTACGGAATCAAAGTGATGCAAGCTCCACCAAAAAGATACTCGTTTGGACTTAGTATACGATAAACCCATATTTGATTACCCCAAAGTTTAACAACGAAAGAAAGATGGGGTCCACCATTGGCTAGTGTAACCTCCAACCAATGCTTAGCGTGATCACCCTCCTTACGGTTGACGTCACCCTCCCTTTGATTATTGGCTTGCCTTAATAAATCAATAAGCAATGTATGGTATATCAATTCATAAGCCAAGGTTTTAATGGTGAGTTGGATAGAGGGGGTACACACCCTCCAAACATTGCAAGGCTCAGGTGTAGTGTGAGTCCTCCTTGGTGAGTTGACATCACCTCCATTTAGAAAACTCGTTGCCTTATATTATAACCAAACTTCACATGCTTCTCATGTAATGAGGTCACCATCTTGGGGACCACCATGCCCCATCACCACTTAACCAATAAAAGATCAATTTTTTGACTTTTTAAAATTTTGACCTTAGTGTCAAAATGTCATAATTTAGCATTAAAATGCCATCTTGATGCATTTTAGCCAAGTAATGCCTTTCGAGACATTTTAGCTACCCGAAACATAGTGAAAGTGGCCACCGGAGTAAAGAGTATGCTGTGAGCGTCAAAACGAGCATCCCCACGCCAAATACGGACTCTGAACCCACCAATTATCACATTTTGAAGTTTTTTTTAATTAAACCATTAAAAATGGCTTAAAATATGAAAATATATATATATATATATAGATAGATAGATAGATATTCAGAATCGGACGAAACACTAGGGGGGCCTAGTACATGTCCATACAACTCAATACTGATGCCTAGCACACTCAAATACATTGACACGTGAACTTTAAAAACCTTATAAGGCCTAGGCGCCAAGACGACCATTCTAGCTTTGGAGGAGCAATGAAAAACTCGAAAATTATACATCGCTTATTCAGCATTGCATAATTGACAAGGGAAAAAACACCTTGGAATGATCAGACTGACGTTTACTTAAGAAGCCAAGTCCTTTACGAAAAAGAAGGTCGTGCTAGTACATTTATTACAACTTCCCCGAAGGCGTATGAACATGCAGTACAAAAAATAAAAGGGCCATGAAAACCTGAAAGGATTTCTGAACTCTAAATATGAACAAGTATCTTGTTCGTCATTGACGGCTCACTGAAAGTCCAATTAGGTGCAACCTAGTCGATAACATCTGGCTCCAACTATGGGACATGTGATTGATCTGAACCTCGTGGAAATCAATCATACGAGAAACCTAGAATCTCAGGTTGTTGCACAAAAACTAGGATAAGTTAGTCACATGTATATAGATAACCAAATGAATCAAAATAAGCTACAATATATGATACAAAAATGAAAACTTTTTATACAACTAATATACAGAAAATAACGTACAAAGTAATATACAAAAAATGAACTAAGCTAAGAAATAAAATGCAAAGAAAGATTTAGAGAGTGATGATACAAAAATGCCCCCATGGGCATCAGATATTTTCACTGAAAAACAGTTTCAGAATCTATTCGTTGACAGGCAGAGTCTGCTTTTCCCCATCCATGTCACTGAGATAAAAAGAGTTGTCACCCGCCACGTCATGAATGATGTAAGGGCCCATCCATAAACTGTCAAATTTTTCGTGTTTTCTTGGCTTTTCACTCCATTTGTCCCAAAGTAACATTGTGTCTCCTTTCTAAAAAACCCTTGGTTTGGATGATTTGTTAAAATTTCTTTTAACCTTATCTTGATTTTTAATACTCTGATTAACAGCCCTTCTTCTGACCTCATCCAAATCTATCAGTTCATTAATTCTACTCTGAAAGTCATCCTGATCTGAACCTGAATCGTGCAGAGTCCGATACACTGGTAACTGAAGATGAATAGGCAAAGTCACATTCATGCTATAAACCAACTCGAGCAAGATTTTCCCGTTGCACTTTTCTTAGTAATTCTATCTACCCAAAGTGCAAACTTGATTTTACTACCCCATGCCTTCTTGTTGTCACCAACAATCTTTTTCACGATGGTCATCAAGTTTTATTGCTTGACTCAGCCAGACCATTTCCACGGGGATAGTAATTTGAGGAATGGGATAAGATAATGCCATATTTAAAGCAAAATGAAAACATTGCTATTGAACTGAAGGCTTTGGCATTATCTATGGTTATCTTAGCAGGCACACCAAATCTAGTTATGATTCTGTCCTCCAGGAAGTCCATAACCACTTTCTCGGTTGTTGCTTTAGTAGGTATGGCTTCTACCCACTTGGTAAAATAATTTGTTGCTGTTAAAATCCAAGTATAACCATTACTTAAATTGTCTTTAAATTTCCCAATGAAATCAAGGCCCCATTGCTGAAACAGGGCTTGGATTACTACCGGCTTTAGGGGTAATGCAACAAGTTCATGTTTTCCTGTGAAAAGTTGGCATTTCTGGCAATTCCTAACAAACTTGTGCACATCAGTAAATAAAGTGGGCCAATAGTATCCGGCTCTAAGGATCTTGTGAGTTGTGGTTTTGGCTGTAAAGTGGCCACCACAAAATCCTAAATGAAACTCCTCCAAGAGTCTCTAAGATTCTTCTTCATCCACACACCTAAGTATGAGACCATCAGGGTTTTTCCAACCCAATTCCTCTTGTGTGAGGCAGTACTTGGTGGCTTGCAATCTTAGTGACCTTCTTTTGTGGCCAACTAGGTGATCCGAACATGTTAGGTTGAGGAGGTAGAATATAATGTCTAAATACCACTGTTGTTGTTGAAGATGTTGAATTCCAGTTGAAATGGATGATGTTGGTGAATTATTCTGACAGACCATACCTAAGGCTTGTTCATTTCCCTCTGTCATCATCTTGGCAAGTCCCTACCCCTTAATTAGTTTAGTGGGTTTGATCTCCAAGTCATATTCCTGGATCTTTGATACCCACTTTCCCCTTGTACCAAGGCAATCTTGTTGAGATAAGATATCATTCATTGCTAAATGAGGGACATAGCCAACCACTTTGGAGTAACCTATATATGTCCTGAAGTGTTTTAAAGATTTGACAAGGGCATAGGCTTATTTCTCCATGGTAGTGTACTTGAGTTCAGAATTCTAAAAGGATCTATTCATGAATGTAATAGGTTGTTCCTAAAACCCTCTTTGTTCTTCTGCAACAAAACTCCGGCAATCGTGTCTTCTGATGCAAATGAGAAAATCTGGAAATCCTTGGAGTAGTCTAGACTTATCAAAACAGAGGACCTAGAGATGCAGTCTTTTATGGATGCTAAAGCTTATTTTCCCTCTTTATCCCATTCAAACTTAGCATCTTTCTTGAGTAGCTTTTGCATATGTTTCATTAATTCTGTCAAGTTTGGTATGAATCTCCTTATAAAGTTGATCTAACCATTAAAGGACCACAGGGCTTTCTTGTTATGGGGTAAGGAGACCTTCTTTATAGCTTCTACTCTCTCTCAGTCAATTTTGACCCCATTTTTGGAAATGATATGTCCAAGCAACTTACCCTTGTCAACTCCAAGTGTTGACTTGGTTGGGTTCAATGATATGCCAAACTTCCTACATCTCCCAAACACTTTTCTGAGATGAGCTACGTGGTCGGATCTTTCTTTTGAAAAAAGAGTAATGTCATTCTAGTAGATTTCTATTATTTTCCCAATTAACTCATTGAAAGCATAGTCGATGGCTCTTTGGAATGTTGCATCTGCGTTTAAAAGACCGAAAGGCATCCTTAAATACTCAAATGTTCCCCAAGGTGAGGTGAAGGCAGTTTTGTGTCAATCCTCCTTTTTGACTAGCACCTGGTTATATCCTGAGAAACCATCTAGCATAGACATTATACCAGATCCAGTTACTCTTTGTAGTAATGTTTCCATATCAGGTAGAGGGTAATTGTCTTTTATGCACGAAATATTCAAGTTTCGGAAATCAATAAATATCCTCAACTTCCCATTCTTTTTTCTTACCACCACCAAGTTTGAGCACCATGATGAATGTCTTGTTGGTGCAATGATGCCAGCTGCCAACATTTTATGTAGTTTTTTTTGGACCATGGAGGCCAACTTGGGATTTATTCTTCTAAGTTTTTGCCGAAAAGGTTTAGCTTCTACCTTAGTGGGATAGAATGTTGGAATACGTCATCTCGATAGGCTTTTAACTCATAATATGTAAAAGCAAACACATCTCTGTATTCCTTTACTAACTCTATTAAATTTTTTCTCTCTTTATCAGAAGTACATTTTTCCGATTTTTATATTTCTTGGTTCTTCCTCAGTACCAATGTTTATTTCTATGTAATCATCCAACTTTTTTGTTTCTTTCTTTTTATATATGTCATGTCTATCAAAGGTGTGCTCCTATTCAATAACATTCATGGGAATAGGGTTTCTTGGTTGATCCCCTTTTTCAACATGAGAATCTTGCTCATCCTGATAGTTGATTTGGCAATCGGCAAATTCATGCATATTATTAATAAATCTTATGATCTAACCGTCGTCTTGAAAAACTTGCAAATGATCAAGGTTATCGGGGATTGAACGCCTGAAATTTATTTCGAACTTTCCATCTCCTTTTACCAATTCCTTTGTGAACTCTAATGTTGAAGTTGCAACTGCAAGTCTATCTGCCTCCCTATTTCCCGTGCGGGTAACTGCTATAAGGTCTAATGCACTGAAATATTCCATGATGGCCCAAACTGTATTTTGATACTTTTTAAGCCTTTCACTTTTACATGCGAAAGTTTTCTTGACTTGGGAAATAATTAGAACTAAATCACCTTTGATACTTAACACTCAGATACCCATATCTTTAGCAATCTCAAGTCCTAAGACTAGTGCTTCATACTCCGCCACATTATTGGAAGCATCAAATTCAAGTCTGTCAACAAAATTGAATTTCTTTTTTGAAGGTGAAGTTAGGACTATACCAGCTCCTTTTCCAGTTTTGGAAAAGGCTCCATCAAAACTCATTCTCCATAGCTCATCAAACTCCTCGTCATTAGCCTTTTCTCTAATGGGTATAAGATAATTGGCATAGATAGCATGGTTTCCAAGGTTATCTGTTTCACAGATATATTCATTATCTAGCTCGTCAAGATCTTCTACATGATATTTTCTGTCCTTTTCTCTATATAATTTGACATGTGCATCTTCAGAAGCAGGAATCATGGCGTAAGTCCAATCCATTTGAATAGATCCTCCTAGAGAGGCAGCCCATTTCCTTGATAACAACATTCTCCATCTGTCCTGTTGTCCGCCGATTGCACACCATCAGCAGAAATCTAATGAAAGTTGTCTCCTCACTTAGGAAAGTGGAAGAGGTGTGACCTTGGGGGCAAGCACAGAGCTAGGTACTATCACCTACTCCTAGCTCCTCCATTTAGGCTAACTCCTAACGAAGCCAACGGGGGTAGTCCCTAACAAAGAGTTTTCTAACGCTCAATGTGGTTAAAGTATTTTGATTAGTTGTGGATGCGGATGGGTGTTATTTAGGAGTTGTTATGATTAAAGATGTTTACTTATTATGAGTATGACACATAATCAAAAGCAATCCACGTTGCTAGCAAGAGATTAAAAAGATAAGTAATGATTCCAAACTTTAATTAAGCATTCAAAAATAGAAATTATAATAAACCACAGACAATTGATCAAACTAAGATAATTATGCAAATTTAACAAGGACCAGTGTCTTATGGAGTCAATGATACTGAAATGCGCAAAGAAAATAATAAGTCTAGAAATCAAACTAGTGAATATTAGGTTATGCGAATGCTCTTGGTAGGTTTTAAGAATTTTATGTGCTCTTGATTAAGGTGTCAACGAAGGTTTGTCATAAGCCGGGAGAATATTCTAAGTTCACTCCGTTGAAGACATGTCAGGCCCGCCCAGTATCCCTAGCTGGTATCGCAAAGATTGACCAACTAGCTGAGAAGCTTAGACAGGGGGATTCTGGCGCCTCTACTATGAAGTACTTTGGAAAATTCCCTACAACGCCAATGCGTTGGTTACGAGGTGTTAAATTTTATTAAGTTATTCTTGCAAGATTAGAGATCCAGTGCCGTTTCTGGGTACTCCGATCTGAGATTGGTCAGAGCATACTCCGGCAAAGAGAGAACGAAGTTAATTAATTAAGGGTGTGTGTTGCAAATTTTATTAAATTAATTAATTAAGACTCTCCGACAGAGAGCGCTCTTGACCTCGTCTTATGACAAAGGTTCAAGAGACTTGGCTAATCTAAATGCTTGATGCAAGGATATGCAAGTCTAACTATGCTCTTCAATAGCGAGTGCTCTTGACTTGGATTATGACAAGTTCAAGAGACTTAATTAATTAATTGATTAAACCTTAAAAAAAATAAAGCTAAACTACCCAAGAGTCTCTTTCAGGATTTTTAAGGCCCTAATCGGAAAAGCATGGGGGTAAGTAAAATTATATCAAAAAGGTAAACAGACTTTGCATTCAGCTAAGTAAATAAACAAAGAAACATCTTTACTTTTATATTTTATGAATGATGAACTAATCAAAAATAAACTACCTTACTTTAATGAAAAACAAACTTCTAATGATTATGAAACTATTCTATCATATTCTACCTTTGGCAGTGTATTAAACAAAAAATACAAGCATTACAAAGGGACGATATAGGCTTCCCCCAAATGGGGGAAGAGGGGTGTGGGAACCGTAATCCCACTCGTTTTTTATTAATTTGTTTACAATGCTTGAAGTTTGGAGTCCTTTGTGATCTTGAGAATGTCTTCAAGGCAACCTGGAGAATGGGGATGCAGAAAGGGGAAAAAGAATGTTTCTTGGAGCTTATATCTTTGATTTTTTGCCAGCATTCCCGCTTAACCTGTCATGAAAAGAAAAAAACCAACGAGCTATTTTCCTGCAAAATGATGGATTAAACAATACAATACACTAACAAAATACACTTAGTACTTGAGCGAAGATAAGAACTTTATGCTACTTCAAGTACTAACTAGATCTAAGTAAAAATGCAAAAATTTTGACACTTCCTAGATCTAAAAATGAGAACAAGTAAGATGCAAATGATTAACTTTATAAATCAGAATTTTACTTACAAACATAAAGTGGAGAAATTGCAAAATTTTAGTTTTAGGGTGAATAAAGAAGATAAAACCACTTGGATCTTGAATCCTTGAAACCACTTTGGATCCCAAATAGCATGCAGCTGCTAGAAACATATGTTGGGCTCCAAGAAAAGGAGATGCAACTTAGCACAACCTTCTACTTGGTACGGTGAAGTGATCTGCAAAAAAAAACTTATACACTTGCCAAAACGGGGGTTAAATCATGTATTGTTTACTAAACAAATCACAAAAGCATGAAATATAGCTGAATAAAACAATGCTCTTTAAGATTTCTGAAAGTAAATGGAATAAATAGGTAACTTGAAAGCTACAAATACGTATTCTTACGTGCTTTTATAAGCCCTCTAAAGTATGTATTAATACCCACAAATTAGTAAAAGCAAAGAAATTGAAATAATATCACCTCATTAACCGGAACATATGCATCCAAGATCTACATAGCATGAGCCTCCAAAGCCTTTCTTTATTAAAAAACAGGTTGCATAAGAGCAACAAGCATTACAATATTTTACCAAAGGTTCTCTACATCAATCATCCACCCCTGATAGAGCTGAAAGAGCCTCTATTTATACAAAAAAGAAAGAAAATAGGGCTCAAATCCCTAAATCCAGAATAAGAGTAACACCGAAGTAACTAAATGAGCTCGGCATGATGATTTGGAGTTGAACTGAGCTGCAACTGAGTTGTAACTGAGTGCTGGAGTAATGAGGGGGAGTGAGGTGGCTCATCCTCCCTCGTAATGATCACCCAACCAATAGATAACCCACACTTCAACCAAAAACGGATTTGACCAAAGAGGGCAAATTTCTGACTGATAGTTCAACTGCTACACTCCGATACTTGATCTGAAACAGACCGATATTGATCGAAATCATCATAAATGCTCCATGCCATGTCATTTAGCCTTTTATTTTATTCAATTTGGTTTATTTTGGAGAGTTTTTTATTTTCTCCCAAATATTCATTTTTAATATTTTAATTAAGAATTTCTCCGTAAATGACTTTTTTGAGAAATTATTAATTATGAGGCCGAATGAACTCCTGAAACTTGGAGATAGTTGACCGGCTGATCATGAATGATTTTTGGCTTAAGGTTAGAGCCTTCAATCACTGAATTCGGGGTCCGGATGACTAACTTATTACAAACGAGATTTTTCCATTTAATTTATGGAAAAATTAATCAAAAACCTTAGGGAAATTATTAAAAAAATTAAAAAATTAAAAAATATTTTTTAAACGCATCTGGTAAAAAAATTTCGGAAAATTTTCTGAGGGTCCTAGTGACTTAGGACATGACCATGCTCTATTCTAACAATGTCTAGTAGGTTTATATATACTCAGTTAGGCTCTAATAACCCCCTAAGGCCCAGAATTCAAAATCGGGCATTCTAGCTTTGGAGAAAGCGGGAGAAAACCTCATCAATTATACTTGGCTATAGGCAAAGCATAATTGTAAAGGGCAAAAAACTCCCTAGAATACCTTAATTGAGATTCTACGTCTTAGGAGACCAAACCACTCAAAACACCTTACTAGCACATTTTATTACAAACCCCGCAATGCCAGGTCAAAATTATTCAAACAAAAAACTGACTAGCCAAAATTGGCTAGACACAAAGGCAGATCATCTGATACACTGGAACACAAGCATTTATCATGTTTGTCAAATGGCGGCTCCTCAGCTAATCCAACTATGGTACAAATAAGTGGATAACATGTCCGGCACATCTATGACCACTATGTCCATGGTTACACCTATGTCAGGGTACGCTGCTAGTTTGACTGGGAAATTTAGAATTATACCCATGACATCGATTTCTCTTGAATCCATGGCACATACATTCTGGTGGCCTTGAGATCGTTAAACCCATTTGTTCCATGACTTTTCTAGTCATGATGTTTGATGATGCACCTAAATCAAGCATGCAATTGTGCAACAATTTGTTCTTTGCAATCAAAGAAATGTAGAAGGCGGGATGGTCTTCTTTAATGGGATCCCTACTATGCAAGATGATGGGGACATCTTCATTGAAGTTACTCAGATTCTTCGACAAATCTTCTTTAGGTTTCTCAATAGTTGTTTCCTCAGATTTTCAACTATATTTTCCTTAGGTTTTGCTAAGGTCTTCATGAAAATATCTCTTTGACTTGGAATTTTGAGGATCTCAATTACACGGACATAAATCTTATATTATAACCAAACTTCACATGCTTTTCTCATGTAATGAGGTCACCATCATGGGGACAACCATGCCCCATCACCACTTAACCAATAAAAAATCAAATTTTTGACTTTTTAAAATTTTGACCTTAGTGCCAAAATGTCATAATTTAGCATTAAAATGCCATCTTGATGCATTTTAAGCCAAATAATGCCTTCCGGGACGTTTTAGCTACCTGAAACATAGTGAAAGTGGCCATCACGGTAAATGCCCTGAGTGTCAAAACAAGCATCCCCACGCCAAAAACAGACTCTGAACCCACCACCAATTATTATATTTTGAAGTTTTTTTAATCAAACCATTAAAAAATGGCTTTAAAAAACCGAAAAAAAAATATATATATATATTCGGAATCAAACGAAACTCTAGAGGAACCTAGTACATGTCCATATGACTCAATACTGATGCCTAGCCTAGCACGCTCATATACATTGACACGTGAACTTTAATAACCTCCTAAGCCCTAGGCGCCAAGACGACCATTCCAGCTTTGGAGGAGCGGTGAAAAACTCAAAAATTATACATCACTTATTCAGCATTGCATAATTGACAAGGAAAAAAACACCTTGGAATGATCGAACTGACGTTTAAGTCTTAAGAAGCCAAGTACTTTACAAAAAAGAAGGTTGTGCTAGTACATTTATTACAACTTCCCCGAAGAGGTATGAACATGCAGTACAAAAAAAAGGGCCATGAAAGCCTGAATGAACTTCTGAACTCTGAATATGAACAAGTATCATGTTCGTCATTGGCGGCTCACTGAAAGTCCAATTAGGTGCAAGCTAAGTCGATAACAAGTCGAAGCAACCACTGTTCAAGGTCTAACTGATGATATCTTAAGCACGATAGATGAAGCTTCCCAAGCAGAGATGAATATGATGGCGGACCTATTATCCACTAATTTTGCACTTAGTTGGATTAGCTGAGGAGCCGCCATTTTACAAACATGTCCAATGTTTGATTCCAGTGTATCAGTTGATCTGTCTTTATGTCTAGCCAATTTTGGCTAGCCAGTTTTTTAGTTGTATAATTTTGACCATGGCCCCGCGGGGTTTGTAGTAAAATGTGCTAGTAGGGTGTTTTGAGTGGTTTGGTCTCCTAAGACGTAGAATCTCAACTAAGGTATTCCAAGGAGTTTTTTGCCCTTGACAATTATGCTTTGCCTATAGACGAGTATAATTGACGAGGTTTTCTCCCGCTTCCTCCAAAGCTGGAATGCCCGATTTTGAATTCTGGGCCTTGGGGGGTTATTAGAGCCCAACTAAGTGTATATAAACCAACTAGGCATTATTAGAATAGAGCATGGTCATGTCCTAAAGTCAATAAAAGCTTTAAAAAATTTCCGAAAAAAAATTTCCGAACAGATTAAAAAATTATTTTTTAACTTTTTAATTTTTAAATATTTTTCCGTAAGTTTTTTTATTAATTTTTCCATAAATTAATTGGAAAAATCTCGTTTGTAATAAGTTAGTCATCTGGACCTCGTTTTCAGTGATTGAAGGCTCTAACCTTAAGCCAAAAATCATTCTTGATAAGTCAGCCAGTGAAATCCAACTTTCAGATCATCAATCGGACACACAATGCACATTTTCTCAAAAAAGTCATTTTTTGAGAAAAAAATAGGGTTTTTATTAAAAAATGATTATTTTGGAGAAAATCCAAAACTCTCCAAATTAATCCAAATTCAATGAAATAAAAGGCTAAATGACATCTCAATGGGCATTTATGATGATTGGAGTTATCATAACTCAGCTTCAGTCAGCATTCAATGAGCAATAAAGATTTATTCAATTAATGGACTTGTCATCTCCAGCTAAACTCCCGAATTGGATGAGATGGAGAGCACTCATTGGTTTGATGATTTGATCGAGGCAGGAACTAGTGATAACATTATGATCTGATAGTTGTGGCTCCTCCATACCTAAGCAGTAGCTCCTCCATACCTAAGAGGCGCCTTCACCTACCAGCTCACGCCCCTCTTCCTCAAGAGGGCGTCATCCACACGTGTGGGCTCAATAATGGCTTGAAATCAGTGCTTAAGGTTGGAGTGGGGGTGCCTTGACTAGGTGGAGGCCTCCCCTCACTCCGAGCTCATCTTCTTCAGGTCTGGTCTTTCAATGGTGGCCGGTCCGATTAGGTCTGGTTTTCTGGTTTTAGGGTTCTTCTTTCATTGTATAAATAGAGGCTTCTTTAGCTCTATTGGGATGGATTTTTGTGTAGAGAAACTCTGTCCAAACTCTGTAAATGCTTGTTGCTTTATGCAACCGTGGAATAAATTTTAAGGCTTTGGAGGCTCATATGGTTTGTAAAATGTGGATGAATGCTCTTGGCGAATGAGGTGATAGTGTTTCAATTCTCTCCTTTCATGCTTATGTTGGTTAATGATTCATGCTTTAGAAGGCTTCTGTAAGCACGTAAGATCAATTATTTGAAGTTTCAATTTAATTGTTTATGGTTTCACTCTTAGAAATTGAAAGTAACATTGGTTATTCAGTTATATGATATGCTCTTTTATATTTCAATTGGTAAAACATACATGATCTAATCCATCTTTTGGCAAGTGTTTGAATTGAATTTGTGACCACTTCATCCAATCAAGTAGGAGTTCGAGCTTAGGTGCATCCTCTCCTCTTGAAGTCAAGACAACTTCCAGAAATTTCAAGCTTCAAGGAATCCAAGCATCATCAAGAAAAGCCACAAGTTTGAATGTTTTTCTTCATTTTTATTCATCTTTCAAAGTTTAAGAAATTTTTACATTCTTGGGTTAGGGCAAGGTTTGGGCTAAAGTGAACATTCATTCACCAAACCTTATGCCCCTGTTGGCTGTCCCGTCTTCAATTTGCAGCCATCTTTTACTTTTTATTGCAGCCTTTCTTTTCTCCTCTTTCGCTGCCCACTTTTGCCCTCTTTCTTCACTTTTTGCAGCCCTCTTTTGGCCCTAATTTGCAGCTTCATTTACCCTTTTTTGCAACGACTTTTTGGGCCCTAGTGTCAGCCTTCTTCCTCACTTTTTGCAGCCCCTCTTTCACCTTTGCTTTCAGCGTTTTTTTACCTTACTTTGTCCTCTTTTCACCCCTTTTTTATTTCTCTTTTTCATAGCCTTTCACTCCTTTTTTCTTCCGGTTTTGGTAAGGGTTGGGTTCGTTTTTTGTCACTAAGTTTGTAGATCTAGTTTCGATTTGTTTTTATGAACTAACACCATAACGAGTTAGTGTTCAAAGCTCTTAGTTTCAGGCAGGTGAAGGAGAGCCCAAAGGCTAAAAGCAAGCAAGAGCAAAAAGACCAAAACATCTCCCTCCTCTTTCTTCCCTTTCTCACCATCTGCTCATTCAAGAAAAAGTTGAACACAACAAAGCATTGTAAATTATTAATAAAAAGGCTAGTGGGAGCAAGCCTCCCATCTTTCTACTTCCCCTATTAGGAGGAAGTGTGTCTTGTGTTCCTTTTCATGTTTTCTTAGTGTAGTTTTAACTTTAAACACTTAGCTTAGTTCTCTTGATTAGACTTAGTTTTCATTTCCACTAATTGCTAGATTAGATTTTATTACTTGCATTGTGGTGTATCTTTCTCTATAATTGTTAATCTTAAAAAGAACCAAAATCTGTTGAATCTCACCATAAGGTGGATCAAGAGTGCTCTCTGTCGGAGAGTTTGTTTAACTGTCTTTCTTTTATTTTCATGCATTCTGTTGTTTGCTAGCTTAACTAATTAATTAATTAAGTCTCTTGAACTTGTCAGAACCCAAGTCAAGAGCACTCTCTATCAGAGAGCATTATTAGATTTGCACATCCTTGCATTAGGCATTTAGATTAGATAAGTCTCTTGAACCTTCGTCATAAGACAAGGTCAAGAGCGCTCTCTGTCGGAGAGTTTTAATTAATTAATTTAATAAAACTTGCAACACACACCCCTTTAATTAATTAACTCCCTCCCCTCCTTGCCGGAGTATGCTCTGACCGATCTCAGATCGGAGTACCCAGAAACGGCACTGGATCTTTAACCCTGCAAGAGTAATTTAATAAAACTTAACACCCCGTAACCAACGCACCGACGTTGTAGGGGATTTTCCAAAGTACTTCCTAGTAGAGGCGCTGGAATCCTGTTGTCTAAGCTTCTCAGCTAGCTAGTCAATCTTCGCGATACCAGCCTGGGATACTGGGCGGGCCCGACATGTCTTCAATGGAGGGAACTTAGAATATTCTCTCGGCTTTTGACAAACCTTCGCTGACACCTAAATCAAGAGCACATAAAATCCTTAAAATCTACCAAGAGCATTCGCACAATCTAATACTCACTAGTTGGATTCCTGGACTTATTATTTTATTTTATTTTGCGCATTTCAGTGTCATTGACTCCATAAGGCACTGGTCCTTGATTAAATCTGCATAATTATCTTATATTGATCAATTGTCTGTGGTTCATTATAATTGCTATCACTAAATGCTTAATTAAAGTCTGGAATTTTTACTTATCTTTCTAATCTCTTGTTTGCAACATGGATTGCTTTTGATTATGTGTCATACTCATAATAAGTAAACATCTTTAATTATAACAACTCCTAAATAACACACATCTGCATCCGCAACCTTTTAAAAATACTTTAACAACTTAAGAGCCTTAAAAAACTCTTTTGTTAGGGACTACCCCCCTTGCCTTCGTTAGGAGTTAGCCTAAACGGAGGAGCTAGGAGTAGGTGACAGTACCTAGCTCTGTGCTTGCCCCCAAAAGGTCACACCTCTCCCACTTTCTCAAGTGAGGAGATAGCTTTCATTAGATTTCTACTGCTGGTGTGCAATCGATGGACAACAGGCCCCATATATGAAGATCCAGAAGTCCTAATTGAAGAAGCTGAAGAACAGAAGGATAGGGTGAGATTTCCCTCCCAACATACAATGACTTCTTATGACATCTTAGACCTCTGGGAACATAATGATGGAAATTATAAGGATGATAGTTATTGGACATTTATGTGTCCACCTTCCTATGATTCCTCAACACCAAGTAGCATTATCTCTATACATTGCAGCGAGAAAGAGCAGCTTGATGAAGTTACTCAGGTAGAGCCAAAATTTAACACCATTTGGGACAAGGAACTTTCAGTCACCTCTAGCAAGGATATTGAAGACATAACTTATGAAGACCCTGTTGAAAGAGATATGATCATTCCTTCTCCTTATGAGGCTAATGATGAAGAATGGCTCAACCCTTTTGCAACCATAATTGAAGATGAAACATCGCCAGACTTTGCAGATAGTTGTCATATGCAGATGGCCCATTATGATGAAAAGTTCGAAGATTTGGGACCTCGTATCTCTGGGGATTCTACCATGATGTCTCTGTCATACTCATCCTACAGCAGGGAAGCATGTTGCACAAAGGATTCGTTTGCAGATATTCAGCATATGATGAGCCTAGGTTATCACTCTCAATTGTGCTCCTCAAGAAGCGTTGAAGAAGTTGTTCAGCCCACTCTACCCTACATCGATAAGCCCTTAATGATACATCTCGACAAGACCGAGGAAGGTAGGTGGACAGGTATGATTTCCATCTCTCAGGTTCATAATATTTATTATTTATCTTTTCATTTGAAGCATGAAGGTATGAATTATATTGTTGACAATTTCAAAAATTCAAAGATTATTGGGGTTACTAACTTGATTGTGGAACAGATAAGCAATATACTTGTATGTCCAAAGAAATGCTTGAGTAAATGCAGAGATAGATGGCGACTCACATATGAAGATTTGTGAGATCTGACTCTACGAATAGCCTCCCAAGTTCAAAATTTATGGGCGAATTTCAAGAAGAATTTTTTCTTAGAAGATATGTATGATGAAGGTGTCCCATACATAAGTCCGCTAGAAGCATGGATCTGTTACCACCCCACTTTGATAGGGGTGCCCACAGAGCAGTAGGGAAGACCATGTCTTTTTGTGGGTCAGTTGTTGCTCAGGGTTTATTGTCAGCAGAAGTACAGTCCTCCACAGCCTACAAGCACAGCAAATTAGTTAGTCTTTTTTGGGTATAAATTTTAAAAGCAAGCAGCAATGGGCAGAGGAAATTTAGGTTGCTAGCTCAAAATTCTATCTAGGGATAAATTTATTTGGTTAAAGAATTGCTTTGTGGGTATATTCAGTGATCAATACTCCAGGGTATGCCCGGTCTTCGCCTAAAAAACAAAAGAAAAATAAAAAACGATGCAAATTATCCCTAGCAGCAAGTCTGTAGCCAAAAGAAGAACTCATATTCAATTTTAAATACTCCACGAGAGGTAGACAACGCTGTGATTTCTATTGGATGGATAGTTCATTTTTGTGAGAGGATGCTGCCCCAAAGAGACGCTCAAAAGAAATAACACCAGTTCGAATATGGGAAATGGCGAAGGAGATGATATACGGCCCGAGCTCGAGCAAAATAGTTTTGTTTTTCTTGCGATGGAGGCCACCACTATTGTGGTTCAAATTATGGCCACCCAGCCAAGTAAAACTCAGTCAGCGGCAGAGGTTAAGAGATCACGATTTTCAGTCCTTGGTAGCCCGTCACTCTTTCTGGGAGTAGCTCCATTGTTGATGTCGCCTTTTTGATGTCACATGGATTTTGCACCTGTGTCAACCCACCTGGATGACCCACATTTTTTGTACCCGTCGATTTCATCAGATCAGACACAGAGCAATTGACGTTTTTTATGGCAATTGAATCATGTGGCAATTGTACGGAGGTGGCCTCGTAGCATGGAGTTTGATATCCCACGTTTTTTGCTAGAATCCACCGTTCCACCTTGAAACAACACTAACGATTGACAACTCCTCTCTAAGTTGCGATTTGTTTTCTGGCGTCCTCAATCCAGCGCCAAAATTTGGATCTCAAAAAATACACAGCAAACAATTACTATGTTGATGGATTGTTTCATATATCTGAAATTTCATGGGATTTAGTTCGTGATTCCCGATAGCTGTATACTAGTGCTAATAGATTTTCGTGTTCTCTTTTAGTGGCAGCCAAATACTCTGTTTGAAAGTAGCTCATGGTTAGTGTCATCTTGTTGATAAAGCGTGAGGTTATGAAGCAGCGGATCTCGCAGTATTTGGCAATTGATTACATTGATTGTTGACTTCATTATCTGGCAACAGTTTATTGATATCACGATTCGTAGATTTTTTTTGGAGCAGAACCTACCCAGCTTTCACCTCTGTATGAGTCAAGTGGCTCGACCATGGCTCGGAGCATCTTTCCATCGACAGTCGTTCAACAGGAGATCACCGTTTCATAAATTGTTTTTCTTTTTAGCTGGTTGTTCAATGTGTTAAAAACATAAAGTCATCACTTAGTCGCCGAAGGTTACAATTTGTGGAATCCCACATGGAAATACCCACTCGACTTCTATAATCTAGCTGCAGTTCGTTTCCCACGTTTGGTTGGAAACTATGGTTTTGTTTAAGTGGGTTTGTTCGTTAGAAAAAGTGGTAGTTACATTTAAATAAATGTAATGGTTTTCTTAGACATTAGTGGAGGAAAAGTGGATCTAATCCTTTTCCACTTTTTTCTTTTATTTTATTATTATTTTTACTTTTAGAAAAAGGTAGTAGATTAGAGAGAAAAGTGGATCTATTATCCTAAATTTTCTGTTTTATTTTCTCTTTATTGTTTGAGAATGACTTTTTGGGTCTGTAAAAAAAGACCAGTCTTCTCCTTTGGAAGGAAGGAAAAACTGGGAGGATTTGCCCCAAGGGCTTAACAAAAAAAGTATCGTTTTGGGTTTTATGATTGTTCAGTTAAGCACTCTCTATGGTGTGTGGCGTAAACTTGTATAAATGAGCGTTTATTACTAGAGGCATTTTTCTTTTCTATGTTTACGTCGGAGACCATAAACGGATGCTATCATCCTATTGGAAGGGGACAATCCTAGCAGCTGCTAGCATTTTCCCTTTGTGAGCATGCATACACGGGTATTGATGTCTACATTTTATCAAGTTGGATTGTGTAGTATCTCTTTTGTTTGCATAGCGCATCTTCTACAATTAGGGTGAAGCAAATCTAGTAGTTGCGCCTTTGACATAAGGCTTTCGTGGGTTCTCCCTTGACTCCATTTCTCCCTTTAGGTATACTGGCACAAGTCCATTAGTGAGGTTTGATCTTTCCCTCCTTCCATCAACCATTCAATTTACCTATTATACTACAACCATTTCTCTAAGGCAACCTCTTCTATTGACCTTGTCCTCCATTGTTTCCTGCCTTAGTGATATTAACATTAGGGACGCCCCCCTTGAGTTGGAGAAGAGCCAACCTAAAGCGAGGAAGAGAGGAGTGTGGTGACAGTGGTTGCTCTTTTCGCAATTACCATCGAACCGGTGTGCCTAATTTTGGGCTTTGACACACACACGTCGATCAAGAACGGCAACAGGATCAACAAAGCTTGTCAAAGCGATGCTTCTCCGTGGCACCAATTTCAAGTCTTCCAAGTTCTTAAGAAGGTGTTACCACCTAAGTTGTACTTCATGGATTTTTCAAGCGAGCCGACAAAGTGGAACAAGTATACTTGTTCATTCTTCAGAGTTCAGAAGACCGACAGGCTTTTTCTCAAAGTCTGTTCAAAAAATTTTGTAACACAAGTTCATACCCCCTTGGAGAAATTGTAAAAAATGTGCTAGCATGGTCAATTTTTATAAAAGGCTCAACTTCCTAGACTTAGGCATCAAGCCGACTAGCCCAGAGTGTTTTTTTTCCTCGGTAATTATTGGTTGTTGAACAAACGACTAATAATTTCTGAGTTTTTCACTCCCACCTCCAAAGTTGGGGTAGTCGTCTTGGTGGTTAGGGCTTAGAAGGTTATTAGAGCCTCTATGTCAGTGTTTTTAAACATGATAGGCATTCGAATTGAGTTGTATGGACATGTGTTAGGTCCCCCTAGAGTTTCGTCTGATTCCGAGAAAAATAATTTTTTTCCGTTTTTTAAGCCATTTTTAATGGTTTAATTAAAAAATTTGTAAATGGCATAAAAACCTGATCCGAAGGTGAAATTTGGCGTGGGGATGGTCGTTTTGACAGTTAGAGCATACTCTTTACCCTGTAACCCACTTTTCATACATTCTGAGTGATCAAAAAGTCACTTAGGGTCATATTTCTCCAACAGAGCATCAAAGTGGCACTTAAATGCTAAAAGTGCGACAAATTAGTAATAAGACAAGTATTTAAAAAAAAGTCAAAATGACATGCCAAAAGTGTTGGGGTGACATGGAAAGTTTGACCCCCATAGGATACAACTTCATCACTTAAAGGAGGTGTCACTTTTAAACATGTTTTCATATCATATTCATTATCCAAAGTTTGAGTGGTGTTCCATGTGGAGCTCACGCTTTGTGATGTATGGCATGACCAATTGTTTAGAGGATAGAAACGGTAAAAAGGAAGTAATATAGAAACCGGGTCTCATTCCATGACAAAAGCGATTTCATTTGGATCCATTACAATTTGTTTGATAAAGATTCCATAAGTTGGCGATTTCATCTCACTTAAAGGATTCGCCTCTCTTCATCACATGGGTCATGTGATAATTAATAACATGACATGTTGGCATGTTGTATTAATTGAAAGGGCGAGTTGTGGAAGTCAAGGCGTATGATTGAAGTTGGATTGAAGATATGACAACTCTAACAAACTTAAGATGTGGAGAGTGATGTACGGTTTGGTGGGCATTCAAGTGGAGAGGTGGCACCCCCACTCTTTGTTCCTCTCCACTTCAAGAAAAGTTTAACTCCAACGAATCCCTTAATGAACTCATGCAACTCGAGCTCTACTCCAAGTGGTGATGCAGCCCTCCTCTCTCAATTTCTATATAATGAAGGCATTTTGGCCATTGTAAGATCGAAAGATGGAACCTCTGCTTGTATATATTGTAATAGTTTTCTTGAGTATTGTTAATAAAAGGCTTTGGAGGCAATTTCTGTGTAGTATCTATGGATGTTTGGATGGAGTTTACTCTACATTAGTGAGGTAACCTGTATTTGTTTTCATGCTTGCAAATGTTAGGGATTAACTTGCTTTCAAAAGGAAATGGTATTTTTGTAAAGATAAAAGGTAATTCTTGATAGGTTACTCTTCTATTGTAAGTCGAAGAAGACTAATTGATATATGTATGATTTCATATTTGGATCTACATTGTTGTTGTAGTCTTTTTTTTGTTTACAAAGGTGTTTTTAATCCCCATTGCCTGTGTTGAGAATCTTTTGTAGGAAGCCAAAGCTGGAGTATTGATGAGCGAATGTGCTCTACCTTTCCTTCAATAAATTGGAAAAGAAGCTTTGTCCCTCTGATCTCACCAAGGAGGCGTTTTCTCTCCTTTATTTCTTGCTCTACTCTGGGTTCTTCAACTTTTGATCCACAACTTTCTTAAAATTTTCTTTCAGTTACAAATGTTTCCATATTATATCTATCATCTAATGTTATATTAAAAGTAGATGTAATGTCTAAAAAGTTTCTAGTTCTAGTTTGCTACCAAGGTGCATTTGAAATTCTAGATCTAGTTACTTTTCTCTTTTTTTGCATGTTTAAAAATTTGAAAATTAAAAAGCTTATTTAAGGTGTTTTGTGTGTTTTAAATTCTTATCAAGCATTTTTGTGCTTGAGATTTGCTTGCTATTCTCATCAAGAGGCAAGCAAAATCCTAAGAAAGCTAGATTTCTAGCGTGCCTTACTTAGTCATTTTCTTCTAGTTTTACTTGGATTTTTTTAGACTTTTTTGTAGATTTTCCCAAGACACTCTTAAAGTGTCTGTGGGTGTCTTTCACTTTCTTTTCATCACTTATTTTTGCAGGTTTACGAGAAAAGATGAGGAAACTCTGGCAAATTTTCGCAAAAGTGAGCAAAAGGAAGACCCACGGAGATCCCCCTTGCATAAAAAGTTAATTTTTCAATAAATTGTAAGCCTTTGGATCCAAAATATAAGGACCAAAGCGCATTTCTTCTATGTTGTAAAAAAACAAATAAGGCTTGAGGAGGCTCATCAAAGCCCGGTCCCCATCCCCCCTAGGGGGGTTTACGTCGGCATCCTTTTTCGTGGTTTTTATGTTGTTAGTGTAGTTTGTTGCTTTCTTTC
The DNA here is from genome assembly GCA_001517045.1 of Pseudotsuga menziesii. Taxonomy (NCBI): domain Eukaryota; kingdom Viridiplantae; phylum Streptophyta; class Pinopsida; order Pinales; family Pinaceae; genus Pseudotsuga; species Pseudotsuga menziesii. Next base: position 86,747 of record LPNX010460176.1, on the reverse strand, counting down.
GTTATTTCAGTGCTTTTTTAAGTTTTTTTATTTGCAAAGTAATATGAATACTTACCCACTGCACTATACTGAAGTACCGAAAGAGAAATGATTTGAGCAGTGTATTAATTAGAGAACTTTAATTTTTATGCATTGTTGAGTTTAAAATAAACTCCTTTGCTTTCCCGAGTAGAGGTTCATAGATAAAGGCTTGCCCGAGTACTAAATCTGGAAAGAGGCTCTTGGGATTTACCTTTTTTAAATCAGAAAACTTTATTCAAAAACACTTAAAATTTACAAGGCCTTCAACCTCGTATGCTCTACTTCCACTGCAGCTCTATCTGATCAGTTGGTAGTATCAAAAAAATGTTTAGGTGACTAGTAATTAGCATAACTTTTAAATAATCTCCCTGAACAACGAAAATCCAGCGTTGTGCTTTGCTACGTGTGGGGACACTGTATAGAGGAAGTGGGAACCACTGAAAAGCGACCGCAGATCCCCGTTAGGGTACATCCTTGTTGGTGTAGTGTTGAACATCCCCCTGTGACTCCATTCAAACCGCATTTCCTCGTGTGCTACCACACTGTGTGAGTCTGGACATATTCCCTATACCTTCGTGGTAAATCGAGAATCCCTCTCTCTTCTAATAATCCAGATAATTACCAGATTAATAAAACCGACCAACAATTAACCCACTCCTTAATCAACTCATCTAATAAATCTTAAAACTTACCAACGAGACACTGCAATACTTTCACTGAGACCACAACAGCAACCCTTTTACACAAGCACTCTATATTCAATTGGAACTGGTCTTTCACATTTTATGGTTAATTCAATTTATGCATATTGTCATAAATGGTGTTTGAATTATCAATGTTGTTGTTATTATAATTCATTTGTTGCAACTCATTGCTAAGGTTTTGATTCAGTACATTAACTCCTATAATCAATCATATCTTTCGTAGAGTAAAAACCTTAGATTTCACTTATCATAAGGACCACCCCCCTTGGCTTCGCTAGGAGTTGGCCCAGACGGAGGAGTCGAGTATCAGGTGACAACACCTGGCTCGAACTTTCCCCCAAGGTCGCACCCAGTGGCTTGAAGATTTCTGCCACGTTACCCGAGGTGCGAATTAGGCGGCAACATTTTGGCGTCGTTGCCGGGGATAAATCTTTCTAATCCCGGAATACGACTTTGTTTTTCACTTTTTTGTTTTTGCTTTATTTGATGAATGTTTAGAGTAGATCTTTATTTTTCATCCGACAACTCCACTAACCTGTTTCATTTCTTATTTACAAAGAAAAGCAAAACAAAGTTTTTGTGAGAAAGTTTCAATGCATATTTTTCTTCTCATATGGCGACTCCATTGAAGGGATACAACCCTGTTATCTCAAAAACTAGTGAAGATTTGTTGTGTGTAGATGAGCACATGTGACACATTGATATTTTTTCTGAAGCTCATCAGTTGACGGCTCCACCTATTCAGTACAAAGTTCCATGATTATATCAAGTACACATTGTTGATTTCGGATATGGATGAACTGAGGGAGCAATGTGGTGCTTAGATAGTCGAGTTGTTTCATCCCATCGACTTCTCAAACATCCTAGGTTTTCCGAACTTTGGTCATGGTATGGGGAATATATATAAATGGCTTCCAGTCTTTCATGGAAATTATGGTGATTCAACCATCTGGCATGTCAAGTCTTTCCTTTAGTTGATGGTTGACTCCAATGTGCTTTATGAGGACAATACGATGGAAATGTTTGCTAGTACTTTTCAAGATGAGGCTTGTTGTTGGCTCTATCAAGGCCTTCCTAATAAATGTATAAACTCCTTTCCAAGCTTCCTTTGGATGTTTTTAGAGCAGTGGCATGATGGTAGGGGTAGTATGAATGGTTTGGAAAAATTCCTTGAAAAGATCTTTACTTTCTACCTATCTGGGACGGGGTATCATACGGAAACATATGACGGACCTTTTGCCATGATACAAAGTGTTGAAGATTTGGAATTACTTCTAAAACATTTAAGTGACGAAGAAGTCCATGATACTCCAATTGAAGAACTTCCTCATGTTGTCATAGACAATGTCGAATGTGTGGAAATCCCTCTAAGTTATTTTAGAAAGGAAGAGATTAAGTGACTTATTAAAGAATATGATGCCTCTCTCAATACACAGCAGGATTCTGAGAATGCACACAATCTAATTGAAGAAGTTCATGAAGAAACCTCATATGAAGATGTTGAAAACCATCCTCATGTCACATCAACACAAAATAATGAAGATGCGGAAAAGCTAGAGGAGCCCATTGAGCAGCAGATCCCAAGCGACCCCATTGAAGATAATGATAAAGGTCCCTTGATTAAAGATGTTATTGAAGGTCCTCTTCACTGTGCCATGATAGAAACTGCTAAAGACTTGAAGTATCCTCAGGATTGTTTCAGCGAGGCTGATAACATGTATATTCCATATTTACCTCAGAAGAATCCATCATAGAAACTTATAATTATAATGAGGTCTATATGGTGTATGAATACACTCCTCCATGTTCTCCTCATGGTGATGAGAGTTTGAGAAGTTCATTCCCTTGTAGCATTTTTGAAACCAAACATTCTGAAGAAGAATATGGTGAACATGAGGATGAGTGTATCCATGAATGTGATGCCATGGATAAGGATAACCCCATATTTGACAAAGGTATGGATGATGATTATTGGACATACATTAAGAAGCCCATTTTTAATGTATCAAGAGAAGGGAGTGTCGATTTGGAGACCTTTGGAGATCTTGGTATGGAAGAGGATCATGTAGAGTTCTCATATGATCATTCAAAATTACACACAAGTGTTAGCAGTAAAGCCTTGGGAAAGTAGTGGATTGAAGAGTCAGATTTGATTCAGCCGATGGAATATTAGTCTCAACCTACATCTTCACATTCAGAGGGAATATTAGTCTCAACCTACATCTTCACATTCAGAGGTTCCTCATAATTTGGAGTGGCCTGGGGCTTAAATAGAGAGTTATCAATCAATAATCCCTTTTGATATGTATGATGGAGTTGTTGATCTTCCTCATCATATAGATATCTACATTAGCCCTATCCAGTTTTGGATAGAAGAAGCCTGCAGAAGCACATGCCAGTTTGGGAGGCAGTTTGATGAAGTTCTACATGCCTATGATTTCCCGTCCAGCCCGCCCCTTCTAAATATCCGCGCATGTTTACATTTTCTATTAAAGATATCCTTGTTTTGGCTGGTAACCAAACACGAGAAGAATTGTGAATTTTGATCAAATGTTAAGGTGGTTACATTGGATTTTTCATTTTACTTAACATTGAGATTATGATATGTTTAGAGTAGGAAAACAAGCTCCTTAAAGTGAGCATTTACTATGCATTTCCTTTCTGTAATTAGGAATTAATAACCTTTTATTTGGTTAAGTTTTTGTTTTCCACATTCTTGAATAAATGCAACTTATGATTCATTTGGTTTTTATATAAAACTTGTGCCACTAAGGTTTTCTTGTCAAGTTGAGATGTTTTTACAGGTTATATAAACCAAAGATTCTGGTGTTCTCGTATCCTCTCCTTTCCCTACAACTAGATCAAGCACACGTCCCGCAGTTGGAGCCAGATGTTACATCTAAGTTGTACTTGGTGGATTTTTCAAGCGAGTCGACGAAGTGGAATAAGAATACTTGTTCATTCTTCAAAGTTCAGAAGACCACTAGGCTTTTTCTCGAAGTTTGTTCAAAAAAATTTGTAACAAATGTTCATACCCCCTTGGAGAAATTGTAAAAAATGTGCTAGCATGGTCAATTTTTATAAAAGGCTCGGCTTCCTAAACTTAGGTATCAAGCCGACTAGCCCAGAATGTTTTTTTTCCTCGGTAATTATTGGTTGTTGAACAAACAACTAATAATTTCTGAGTTTTTCACTCACACCTCCAAAGTTGTTGTAGTCGTCTTGGTGGTTAGGCCTTAGGAGGTTATTAGAGCCTCTGTGTCAGTGTTTTAAATATGCAAGGCATTCGAATTGAGTCGGATGGACATGTGCTAGGTACCCCTAGAGTTTCGTCTGATTTCAAGAAAAATATTTTTTTTCGTTTTTAAGCCATTTTTTAATGATTTAATTAAAAAATTTGTAAATGGCATAAAAACCTGATCTGGAGTCAAAATTTGGCGTGGAGATGCTCGTTTTGACATCGTTATCACTAACCTTGTAGTTGCCTATGTGAGGTGGATCCAGGATGGATGTTAGAGGGACAAGCAACTAAGGAGGTGGAACTAAGACTGCCTAGACTCCCAAATGGATGGTTGTCACGCCAATCGAGGCAACCTTCACTTTATGTTATGTTAACCCTAGACAACAGAGGGGGAGACCCAGATCTATGTTGATGAAATTGTCATTTATGCCAACCCCACATGAGTTCATTGATGCTGATGATGCTGAAGCCCTAGTGGCGTAATGGAAAGTTGAAACCCTTTGATGGACATTGAAGCTTAAGACTGTTGATAATATATGGTTCTATTTGAAAAAGTCCCTTAAGTTGATTGAAGTTTAAAATAGTCAAAGAAGTCAGCCCAGTCAACAGAATAAAAAATTCCTTGAAGTGACTCTAATGGGTGACTTTATAGAAAGTTTTTTTTTAATATAAAAATATATATATATATATATTAAATGGGGTAAGGTGAATTACAAAGGGTGATTTAAAATAAAATAATAATTAAAAATTAAAATACAAAAATATATATTCCTTATTCTATGGATATTGGCCACCTCAAAGGTGTATATATTTACAAGTATTCTCTCACTCCAAAATGGAATGGTAAGGTGAAAAAGCCGAAGCAACTCAGGAAATTTTTTGTGGAAAATATCAGCGTTGAATTTTTTTTGTGGAGCTGTGAAGAAATATTTTTAAGGAGCAGCAGTCCATAATTTTATCGGAGGAGAATTTTGCTGGCCGTCTGACATAGAAAAGATGTAAGTGCACTCTAAGCGTGGGACTGAGGAAATTTTCAGGTAAGAAAAGCAAATCGTGGATTTTAGTTCGTGGCTGAAATATATCTGATGGCTTAAAGATCTGGCGATGGCTGAGCAGAGATGGTGTAGAACTCGTGACTGAGGCAGAACTGAAATATACACAATTCGAATTTCTCCTTGAGCCAAAATCATTGAAATTTAAGACGTGGAATGTACATGCTTTTGCCTTCAGTTTGTCCACTGGGAGAAGGGTCGAGATGTCTTTGACAGATTACTAATTGATTCAGATTGGGCAATTAATAATAGCAACTGAATGTGATTGTCCTGTTCAGCAATTTTTTTTCAGTAAAATCGCATATATTCTCCTATTTTCGTTTGGAAACAATGCCAAGAATCAAATCGCAGGGTTTGTTGGTTGATCAATAAACAAATTCGATCTCTTCTCATGGAGTCAATGCTCAATGTCTCACAATTCGAACCCTAGCTCAGAAATTTATATTAAAACGTTTACCGGATCGTGAACAACAACATTAGAGAAGGAAACTTGTCTGATCTCATGGTGAGATTGCGCATCCATCGGATGGCATTGATTCCAGGACTCTCTGAATTGGCTCCGACAAGCTTTTGCTGGAGCTGTGAATTTGGAAGCATTGTAGAGCAAGGGAAGTCAGATTGATTAGGGAAATTGAACGACAATCAGCAGCTCGAGGTATATTATATAAACACAGATTTTCCTTACACAGTAACGGATAGCTTCATGAACTTGTTTGAAGATCTTGATTTCATTCACCCCGATCTTGCTCTTGCTGAGGCCCTTCAGGATCAGCATATCTAGAGCCCTCCTCAAGGTGACAAAAGATCTGAAGAAGTAAGAAGCCTTAATCTCAGTATAGATTCAGTTTTGTAAAGGTGTGTGGAACAATCTATTTATTCCTGTAAAGGAAACGGTCAAGAAGCATGCATAAACTTGCTTCATAGCCGTCAGTACCATTGCAAAGACAAGGCAGAAATGTTATCAGATTAGAGGTTTGAATTTTGTTTTGTTGATCTCTGAATTCGATCTCTGAAGACATTTGCAGCAGACAAACCATATTTTTTTTAAACCACAGTCATATGTTTTAGTGGTCCTCTAGCTGTCAGAGTGTTTTGACAGTGTTGATTTGTGAGCATGTGATCTGAGGTTGAGGATAGTGACAGGGATGTAATGGACAGGGTGACAAGGCAGCCTTAACCTTCACACCTAAAACACTCTGGTTTTGACAGTGCTTTTCTTCTTGTTAAAAATATTGGTTGAGGTTTGTCAATAGCGAAGACTGCTCCAGAAAGACTGCTTATGACTAACTGCCCGGAATTATTATTTGCTGCTGATTAATGCTGAAGATATGTTCAGATTCAGGTGCTGGGGTTAACTTCATGCCCAGAGTGTTGATCAATGTGAACCTGGGTGCTTTTGGAGAGAGCACAGTCCGAGCCTTTTGGAAATTTACTGCTGCCTTTCTTCAATCCAAGAACTTGCTTATTTACCAAGGACGTTATCAGCAGAAACAGTCCAAGTCTCTTCACAACGTTTGAGTACTGATTTGTGTGGGTCCTCTTCCCAGCACACAAGTCAAGGGTGCATACACAGTCTGAGGGTGAGGTTGAACGCAGAATACATAGTCCAATGAGATTGTGACATGGGTGCGGTCTTTGGTATAAACTGATGTTCATTTATGTCGATTTGGGTGACACAAACAAAACAGGAGGGCTGTTGATGAAATGCATTTGATGCGGTCATGCATTTTGCTACTGTTGCTTACAAGAGGATACTCTTGATCCATTAAGGTGCAGACCGTTGAAAGCATGAGCAGATTGCTGAAGAGATGAGACAGTCCAAGTTTCTCAGCATTTGTGCATGGTCCAGTGTTTGATGGCAAAGTGAAGACTGTAGTGATAATACCCAGTATGAGTTTGATGTTTACTAGCATGGCTGAACAGATATTTTACACAGTTCATGCATGAAGGCAACAGCAGACTTGACTTATGGATGGATGAGGGTTCTTGAGAAGTGGTTAATGAGCAAAGCAGAGTTTGTTGAGCAGACCATGATGACTTGATGTGATGAGCAGTGTTGATGATATTACAGAGTTGTCTTGTGTATGATGACAGTAAGCCTTAATGTAAAAGCAAACGTGTCTTGCTTCTAAGGTTAGGATACCTCAAACACTTCTTAGCAGGGTCTAAGAAAACCAGGCAGGGTCCTGGATACAGAGTAGGTGCTCTATTTATCAGTAGGTGCTGATTTTGCCTAACGGTTGTAGCCGAACAAAAATAATACAAAAGGATTACAAAATTATATTGTGCTATGTTCTGTTGTGTTATGGTTTTTGATTATCTAAATGCTTATGCTATGTGAATGATGATATGAAAGATGTTTATGATATGATGGATAAAATAATGGAATGATGAATTGGCAGTTATCTGTATCAAGCTAACTGTGAAAAGATTAAAATTGGCTTTACACTGATTCACCCCCCCTCTCAGTGTCAACAATCTACTCCCGATAGGAGAGATCCATCCTAGACACCAAATCAAATCAAATGGACTTGAGGTAGGTAAGGTGTAAGGTAGTGGAAACCCTAGATCTATGGATGATGTCACGAGGTGAGCCAAGGCTTTGGATCATAGTTTAAGAAGTATGAGGTTCGATCCAAGTTGGGACACAGGTGACCTTTAAGGTGAATACTAAATCTGGGGTTGAGGTACTAGCAACAAGTGAGGATATTCGTTGCCTTGGGAAACATGACCAATGCAGGGAGGCCAAGGACAGGATTGGGGCTATCTAGTACCGAAGGATAGACTCGATGAAAGATATGACAGAGTCAAAGTACCCGAGACACTAAGGAAAAGATAGTTTACAGGAAAAGGAGGCCAAAAAGGGGGTAGCACTAGGGTTGGAGATCAGTGCCTGTCAGATCCAGGGCAATGGAGTCACTATCTGCCCAGCGTTTGGGGAAACCCACCTGGGAAATAGCCCGATCTACAAACCCAAAAAGGTATTTGGCCGGAAAAATCAGATCACAGGAAAAACCAGCAGCAGGATGGTTAGCGCTAGGGTTTGGGAGGTCAGTTTCTCAGATCTATGGAAACGAGGACACTTCCAGCTCAACATTGAAGGAGATTTGGTGAGATGATGACTCGATCTACAAGCCTAAGTTGGTATTTTGTTGGAAAAATCAGATCTTGGAAAACGTCAAAAAAATGATGAGGAGCGCTAGGGTTTGGGAGGATAGTTTCTCAGATCTAGGGCAAGCCAGTCACTTTCAGATCAGCATTGACGGTGATATGGTGAGGGGAAGACCCGATCTACAAAACCCAGCAGTGGTTTGTCCAGAGGTCAAGCGGTCTAATTTTTAGTATTTTTTGGTTTTTTATTATTATGGAATTTTCAGTAAAATGAAGCAAAGCAGATGTCAATGGATTGAAATCTGGAAGAAAGGGACTAACCTGCAGATCTTACCTGGAAAACCTTGTAGATGCCTTGATGATGATGATTCCTACCATCCCGATCAATTTGAGAAGCTTTGAGCAAGTTCTATGTCCAACGTTTTGCCCCAAGGAGCAGGGTAATTTTTAGTGGCGAAATTTCGCCAATTGGCTATTTTTGGGTTGTTTTCAAAAAATAAATTCGCTATTTGGTGTCTAATATCGCCTATATTTACATAAAATGTTTTTTTACCATAATATTCGCCAAACTTTATACATTTCAGTGTTAATTTCGCCTACCTATCTATAAACATGTTTTTTCAATCCAAAACAATCGCCTAGAATACTATAAAGTATAATATTAGAATCCTTAAAAATACCCTCCCAAGGAGTCAATGCGCCCTCTCTCCTGCACAACAAACATCAACTATATCAGATTTGTTGCCACATGAGAAAAAAGCTAAATGCTACAGAAAAGTAGCAAGAAGAAATCATAGATTGTAATGACACTAATGAAAACCCCCTGATAAAAAACAAAGACAATCCAAGCGAGTTGAGGTCCCCCTGCAAAAATGCCCAAGCTGAAGTCGCCCTCCTGTAGACAAGACAAAGATTCCCAAAAAAAATATAGATCTTGCAACAATTTCCCGAATGCTAGAAAGCAAAAGACTTTCCAATCACCATCTAAGAACACCAGATGCAAAGGAGATCCAAGAATTTCCACAAGAAAAGTTTTTCTATTATTCAGATCCAAGAGCCAAAGACCCCCCCTACAAATGAGAAGCTCTCTCCTTTAAATAGGAATGAGAGAACCAAAATCCTAACCACTTTCAAAATGAGTGGCTAAGATTAAAAGATATAAATGCTCTAATCAATGGTTGAGATGAGCTCAACATACAATACATGGATCAATATAACCATAAAGTACCAAAGTGGACTAAATCACCCATAAAGAGGGTACCCCACTCAACAAGAAATAAATGAAGCACATGGTGAGTCCATGGAGTGTTAACTAACTCCCTCTGGGTGCCCCATGGCACAATAAAACAATATAATATTTTAATTTTTTGACTTTGTGCCTCCTTGAGGAAATCGTGAGTCTCCCAAAAGCTCCAGAAAATAATATAAAATTGCCCAAAAGATAGGTGTAGGCCCAATCAGGTGTTGCAACTGCTGGAGAAGGTGCGGAGGACATCACACTCATCATCATGACTCATCCCATGCCATTTCCTTGCCTCAGTAGCCCAAATCGATTTCTTCAATAGCCATTTGATCATTTTTTAATCTGCCTTGGGAAATGTGAACCTGCCAAAATAACCTCCTAAGGTGCCTGCGTTGTCCAACTGAGCCCACCAGGCTCTCTGGGATGGGGGTACTACGGTACAATCAAGTGGCTGCACCCCCTATGCCCCATACAGCGCCCTAGGAGATCCAATAAAAACATCTCCCTGCTCAGACACATAATCCTGTGAAGCAAAACTACATCAGAAGAGTAAAATGAGCCTGACCATCTCTGCAAGTGCCCGAAACTGAAAATAAGCTATCTCACTAGAATCGGAGAGTCCAAATCCATCTAGGGTGTATACTCATACCCTTTCCAGGTCTCTGCCTAATCACCAACAATATCCAATAGACAATATAATCACCTGTAAATGACCAGATACCAATAATATAACTCAGACTGTCATCCATCTGCTGCAAGTGTTACAAGGCTAAGACATGCTCTACAAATCATTTAAGTAACAATCATAACAAGTAGTAATCACCTCACTGCGGTACAGCAACCAAATACATATATAGGGTTTTATTTATTATTACTCAGACCAGACTTTCAGGACTATACTCACTTCATAGTTGTAGTCAATTTGCTAGTGAAGGGTGAAGGCTAAAATTGACAAGGCTAAGGAAAAGGATGACTACCAACTTAACATCATGTCACTTTGGATATGGAAAGGGAATACTCACTATAACCACATGCCGATCAAACAACAACACAGGGTATGGCAATGCCTCACAAATGGTTGAGTTGTTCAGAGAGTGCTTATTCAACTTAGGCATCATGTCTACATCAAGTTTGATCCAGGTTCATTAGGACCATCAATTTTATTTCCATGGCTTTTTTGGCCTATATGACCCTTTGGGACTTCACCAGTGCTTAAGAGCACAGCTAATTGCAGCTTTCATCCATGACATTCAAATTTATAAGGTCGGCAATATTTGGATATAGCATATATTGAACCATTGCTTTTGGGACCTTTTCTTATACCCTTCACGGGGTATTTTAGCATTTCATTGCTCTTGCCCTTTGCTCACATATGTTAAGAAACATGTTTTAGAATTTACAATTTCCACGAGCGCATATATAAATATTTCCAATACAAGTAGTACATGAGCTTTCAGTTTTAGCCAACAACATCTCAAGTGACCAGGGGGAATTCTGCACAGAGCCAAACATCGGGACAACCAACCAGAATGATTTAGGCATACAATCCAACTTACCAAAGGCAAGTTCTATCACCAACTCAGAGCCAAGACACAATATAAACAAGGAGGTTTGTCCAACAAAGGTTTTAGCAGGGAAAGGTCTTGCACGAACAACTGGGTAGGGACTAGAGGTTCATGCACTAAGTATAGGTTCATGCACTGACTAGAGCATAATTAATGCACCGACAGAATAGACTTCATTCCTGCATCGACTCCATGCCACAATTCAAGTAGTAAGTCGGGTTAAAACCAAACTAGAAGGTAATGGATGGGTGGAGACAATGAATAATGAAACCAACACTAGCAAGCCAAAGTATGGTAGGAATGACTACCTCTATTCTCCCTAGGGAGGGTAAAACCAATGAGTATAGATCAGGAACTTCCAAGTCTAAGTAGGGACATCAATACATAATACAAATACATCTAAGTCCATATATTTATGACCGCCATATCATGACACTAAATGTTAGTATATGTCACAAAGATGAGTATAAGAGCAATGATAACCATAACACAATATAATAAATGCCGAGTCATAACCATGCAAATAATCCATCTGAACCATCATCTGTCGAATGAGAAAACACTAATACCAATCTGGGCATCACTAACTGCTCTGCAAATGACTAAATGGCTACACCAGTCCTCGAATCCAAGTGTCCTGAGACTCAGTCTTGATATGGGAGAGTATAATAGTCCACTAAAAAAATAATGATCCGTCAAAACTGCTCATCTTAGCATCTCATATGTAAGAGATCTAGCTGAAAAAATGTACTGTATCTGAATATGGTAGTCTGGCTACTATATATGTGATAACAGACACTCAGATCATACTCTTTACCCCGAAACCCACTTTTCATACATTTTGGGTGATCAAAAAGTCACTTAGGGTTGTTTTTTGCTAACAAAGCATCAAAGTGGCACTTAAATGCTAAAAGTGCGACAAATTGGTAATAAGACAAGTATTTAAAAAAAGTCAAAATGACATGCCAAAAGTGTTGGGGTGACATGGAAAGTTTGTCCCCCATAGGATACGACTTCATCACTTAAAGGAGGCGCCACTTTTAAACTTGTTTTCATATCATATTCATTATCCAAAGTTTGAGTGGTGTCCCAGGTGGAGCTCATGCTTTGTGATGTATGGCATGACCAATCGTTTAGAGGATGGACACGTTGTAAAGGCATTAATATGGAAACTGAGTCTCATTCCATGCAAAAGCGATTTTGATTGGATCCATTACAATTTGTTTGATAAAGATTCCATAAGGTGGCGATTTCATCTCACATAAAGGATTCGCCTCTCTTCATTGCATGAATCATGTGATAATTAATAACATGACATGTTGGCATGTTGTATTAATTTAAAGGGCGAGTTGTGGAAGTCAAGGCTTATGACTGAAGTTGGATTGAAGATATGACGACTCTACCAAATTTAAGATGTGGCGAGTGATGTACGGTTTGGTGGGCATTCAAGTGGAGAGGTGGCGCCCCCACTCTTTGTTCCTCTCCACTTCAACTAAAGTTTAACTCCAATGCATCACTTAATCAACTCATGCAACTCGATCTCTACTCCAAGTGGTGATGCACCCCTCCTCTCTCAATTTCTATATAATGAAGGCATTTTGGCCATTGTAAGATCGAAAGGTGGAACCTTTGCTTGTATACATTGTAATAGTTTTCTTGAGTATTGTTAATAAAAGGCTTTGGAGGCAATTTCTCTGTGGGATCTATGGATGTTTGGATGGAATTTACTATACATTAGTGAGGTAACCTGTATTTGTTTCCATGCTTGCATATGTTTGGGATTAACTTGCTTTCAGAAGGAAATGGTATTTTTGTAAAGATAAAAGGTAATTCTTGATAGGTTACTCTTTTATTGTAAGTTGATGAAGACTAATTGATATATGTATGATTTCATGTTTGGATCTACATTGTTGTTATAGTCTTTTTTTTGGTTTGCACAGGGATTTGTAATCCCCATTGGCAGTGTTGAGAATCTTTTGCAGGAAGCCAAAGCTGGAGTATTGATGAGTGAATGTGCTCTACCTTTCCTTCAGTAAATTGGAAAAGAAGCTTTGTCCCTCTAATCTCACCAAGGAGGCGTTTTCTCTCCTTTATTTCTTGCTCTACTCTAGGTTCTTCAACTTTTGATCCACAACTTTCTTAAAAATTTCTTTCAGTTACAAATGTTTCCATATTAGATCTAACATCTAATGTTATATTAAACGTAGATCTAATATCTAAAAAGTTTATAGTTCTAGTTTGCTTCCAAGATGCATTTAAAATTCTATATCTGGTTACTTCTCCCTTTTTCCACAAGTTTAAAATTTTGAAAATTAAAAAGCTTGTTGAAGAAGTTTTGTGCGTTTTAAATTCTTATCTAGCATTTTAGTGCTTGAAATTTGCTTGTTATTCTTTTCAAGAGGCAAGCAAAGATCCTAAGAAGGCAAGCTTCCTAGCTTGCCTTACTTGGTCATTTTCTTCTAGTTTTACTTAGATTTTTTTAGACTTCTTTTGTAGATTTTCCCAAGACACTCTTAAAGTGTCTGTGGGTGTCTTTCACTTTCTTTTCATAGCTTTTTTTTGCAGGTTTACAAGAAAAGAGAAGGAAACTCTAGCGAATTTTCACAAAAGTGAGCAAAAGGAAGACCCACAGAGATTCCCCTTGCATAAAAAGTTAATTTTTCAATAAATTGTAAGCCTTTGGATCCAAAATATAAGGACCAAAGCACATTTCTTCTATGTTGTAAAAAAACAAATAAGGCTTGAGGAGGCTCATCAGAGCCCAGTCCCCATCCCCCTTGGGAGGATTTGCGTCGACGTCCTTTTTCGTGGTTTTTATGTTGTTAATGTAGTTTGCTACTTTCTTTCGTTATTTCAGTGCTTCTTTAAGTTTTTTTATTCGCAAAGTAATCTGAATACTTACCCACTGCACTATACCGAAGTACCGAAAGGGAAAAGATTTGAGCAGTGTAGTAATTAGAGAACTTTAATTTTTATGCATTGTCGAGTTTAAAATAAACCCCCTTGCTTTCCCGAGTACAGGTTCATGGATAAGGCCTTCATCCTCGTATGCTCTACTTCCGCTGCAGCTTTGTCTGATCAGTTGGTAGTATCAGAAAAGGGTTTAGGTGACTAGTAATTCGTCTAATTTTTTACTAATCTCCCTGAACAATGAAAATCCAGCATTGCATTTTGCTACGTGTGGCGAAACTGTACAGAGGAAGCAGGAACCACTAAAAAGTGACCGCGGGGCCCCGTTAGACTACATCCTTGTTGGTGTAGTGTTGAACATCCCTCAGTGACTCCATTCAGCCTACGTTTCCTCGTTTGTTACCACAATGTGTGAGTCTAGACATATTCCCTGTACCTTCGTGGTATATCGAGAATCCCCCTCCCTGCTAATAATCTAGATAATTACCATATTAATAAAACCGACCAACAATTAACCCACTCCTTAATCAACTCATCTAATAAATCTTTACAACTTACCAACGAGACATTGCAATACTTTCACTGAGACCACGGCAGCAACCCTTTTACACAAGCACTCTATATTCAATTAGCACTGGTTTTTCGCATTTTTATGGTTCATTCAATTTTTGCATATTGTCATGAATGGTGTTTGAATTATCAATGTTGTTGTTATTATAATTCATTTGCAGCAACTCATTGCTAAGGTTTTAATTGAGTACATAAACTCCTAGAATCAATCATCTCTTTTGTAGAGTAAAAACCTTAGATTTTACTTATCATAGGGACCACCCCCCTTGGCTTCGCTAGGAGTTGTCCTAGACAAAGGAGCCGAGTATCAGGTGACAGCACTTGGCTCGAGCTTGCCCCCAAGGTCGCACCCAGTGGCTTGAAGATTTCTGCCACGTTACCCGAGGTGCGAATTAGGTGGCAACAGAAGGTCTGGTTTCATGACCTCACTCAAATAAAGATCTTGGTACAAACTCAACATATCATCAATGAGGTATTGTCATGGATTACATTAGAGGACAAAGGTAAGGTATCAAGTATGAATTGCTTACTTAAATGGTTACATTGGTGGTATGATTTTACTTAACCTATTTTGGATACCAGGTTTAGGTTAGGTTAGTTGCATTAGGCATATTTTTGTGCATTGCATTTGATGTCTTTTCATCATATAATTAGTTTTTATTGTTCTTAGTTTGTTTCCCTCATTTTGCAAACAAGGCAAGACAAAAGTGTCTGCCTCTAGATGCTTTTAATCCTCTCGAATATTTGATGTGTGTAGGTCTACAAGTACCAGTAGATTCATAGGTTCTCGAGCACTCCTGGGAAGAGCACTCGCCCCGCAGTTGGAGCCATTGTTACGCTGCAACTATACCCAACGCACCTTCAGGTGTACCCCAAGGAGAGAGGGCCAAATTTTTCGACCAAGAGGGGTGTTATCAAGCAATGGTGGTCATGGATGGGTTCTTTGATCCTCCTTTATGGGTACTATGGCTTAATGGCACTACTGACTGCCCTTTATCGAGGGTTTTAACCTCGAGGTTGGTGTCTGGGGCCCTTGAGGGTTCACCACTGGGTGACATGGCCCCATCTCTTGTTTACATGCTCAAGTGGCCTTTGCTTCAGTAGTGAGACCTTCATCTCCACTCACAACCACTTATGACACACTCCTAGCCCTTCAGTCAATGGGAAACTGTTCTCTCGGGCCTTGTCTCCTCATAGGAAAGCCACCCTCCATGCCAGGACTTTTGATGCTTTGAGGAGGGCGTTGAGGGAATTTACAACATTATAGGGGTTAAATGAGGTATAACACACTCCCTCTAGCTCACTCTAGCCTTTCGTTCAGAGTGATTCACTTATTTGAGCGTATTTTGGCACCTAGGGGTACAAATACCCCAAGTAGCCTACCTTGAGCCTACCTTAGGCATATTTTATTATTATTTTGTTTTAATTTTATGTTGATATTTTATAATTTCAAGTTGACATATTTGAAGGCATGTAGGCCTGGATATTTTGTAAAAAGTGAGTGTGAGATCATATAAATAGATCTCCTCACTTTCATTTTAAAGAAAGAACTTATGGGATAATACACTATGCATTTGTTTTACCCTTGCTAGGGCTCTTTGGAGAGATGCCCCCCTCTTGAGGAGAATTTTTTGGGTTAATGCAAACTTTTCCTGGCAGTTATTTGGTGAACTCTTCTAGGTGATGTTTTGATTTGCTGGCTAAACACGAACACAAGGAGGTCATGCTTCTTATCTCTTTGTTTGAATGGTGGTTGATGATGCATGTTCAAGTCTAAATGGTAGCCCTAGTGCTACATTTTTTTCTAGGATAGGCCTTTACCATCCTTCTTGTCACCTTAGCAAGTTGAGGTACATGTCCTTATGAGGGTGCTCTAGAGTTTTCTCCTTAGTTTTTCTAGGCTAGTTGCTTGACCTAGGAACTCTTCCTCTCTAGGTTAGTCATCCTCCCTAAATAGCCTAGGTTGTGGTAGGGTTTTTGCTGGGGTTAGTTTCCCTTGGTTTTCACACATTATTTCTTTCAAAAACCTAGTCTAGGTTTAGTTCTAGGTTAGTTTTAGGTCTGCAAAATTTATAAAATTTCATAAAAAACAAATATTTGGCCAATTTAGGGCCTCCCAAAATATTTGGCTCCTAAAATTACGTGCCCTAAATTTTGGGCTCTAAAATTCCGAGCCTTAAATTTTCGAGCCCTAAAATTCCACACCCTAAGATTTTGGGTCCTTCCTAACATTCCGCGACCAAAAATTCTGGGCCCTCCCTTTTACTCAATTGTACCTTCCCTTGCACTTCAATCCATTGAACCCTGCGAAATGACAACCAAACATCAGTTAGATGGTCACTATCCTTTGTTGGTATGAATTGGAAGGACATTGTTAACGTTGGTTATGTCTACTGCTGCATACTATTTGTCATATTGTTACTATCAAACACATGCAACTTGCTTTCAAAGTTATTGCAAATTGTTTGGTAAATGCTTGGTTACATGCACGTTGTTGTTTCTTATACTAAAGTGAATGTCGAAACTACTACTGTTGTCATAATATTAGCATGCCTGACTAATACATACTAATGTACATGTGCTTTAAATTATTATTTGATAGTGATAAATATTTATGATTGCATGTCACACTTATTACTAGAGGAATGGTAACTCTAAGGTACTGATATATGAAATTAATTGAATACTCGTGGATGACATTTGTTTCGTAACATTACACATTGCAAGTAATTGGTTTATTAGATTAACAATCCTCCATTTTTGTATGACATTGCATACTTGTTATGAGACTGGTATTGGTCATTTGCTTATTATTAAATAAATGCATATTTCACATACACTTGCATAGTACATCTATTCCACTTTTTGAGTGACTCCATTAGGCACTAGTCACTAACCTTAAACACATACGAGATGTATTTGGTGTCGAAGTGTCTTTTGCAGAGCTACATAGGGCTCTCCCCTAGGTGGTTTCAACTTTCGAAGAAGTTTGGAGAAGTGACTAAGGTGACAGTGGTCACTTTCTCCACATATGCTTGTCGGTGGCTTGGACTGCCATTTCAACCGGTAACAATCCCTATAAAATAATCTAAGGCTTTTAAGCCAAGAAACAAAAAATGAAATTAGTCTAGGAGTTTGAAAGGTAATACTAAAACAAGACTTTGCCACCAGTGCCAAATGGAGTCTAAAAAAGGAGTGTTGTTGTGACGAGTGTTTTACAAATGTACTTGGTCAATTTTAATTATTAAAAGATGAGTGGATTATGGGGAAAAGGGAATTCCCAATATACTCTGAGGTACGGGGTATGTGTTTAGACTTTGAAAGAAGTGGCTCCTCGCAAGAAGATGTGGGCTAGATGGAGTCACAGGGGTGTGTCCAACACTACACCAAACGAGGGTGTAGCGTGACAGGGCCTCGTGGTCACTTTCTAATTGTTCCCGCGTTCTCCGAAGAATTTGCCCACAAATGACAAACTTCGTGTACACCGGATTTCCATATGTTTTCAAGGGATTGATTTTATTAATGGTGAGTTTATTAATAAATATGGAAATTTAATAAGTGCACACTTCCGCTTTTGATTATCCCAAAGCTCAAGGCGAACCTGTGATGGGCAAGAGCATACACAGAAATGGCGGATGTTTATTCCAATTTGAATTGTAGAAACAAAAGCAAAGAAGTAAAACTAATTACTACAACCAAGAGTCTCTCTCAGGCCTGAAGGTCGTACTCAGGAGATTAAGGTTGGGTTAGTATTTGTATTACTTTGCAATGAATGAAATTGAGATTTGAGATTGTAGAAACAAAAGAAAAGAAGTAAAACTAATTACTACAACCAAGATTCTCTCTCAGGCCTGAAGGTCATACTCGAGAGATCAAGGCTGGGTTAGTATTTGTATTACTTTGCAATGAATGAAATTGAAATTTGAAATAGCAAAGTATATTGATCTGTAAAGCAAAACTACACTAACAAAAGAAAAACCATGAAAAAAGTGTACCGACGCAAATCCCCCCAAGGGGAATGAGGAGTGGGCTCTTAGGAGCCTACTCAAAATCTTTTATTATGGTATTTACAATGCTTGAGGTGGATGCCAATGGTCCTTATAGATATGGATCCAAAGTTTTTACAATTTTTAAAAAGATAAGATTAAGAAAAGTGCTCCAAAAGGTCATTGAATAGCTTAGATTTTTTATTTTTCGGCAACACTTCTCCTTGTCATGTCAGTGAAAGACAAAAACCAACCACTTGTAATGCACCAAATGTTCCAAATACAACGGTAAAAGCATAAAATATTTTAAGTACCAAAAGATCGAAAAAATATGCACAAGTACTTAACAATACTAGATCTATTCTAAGAGTGGTGCTTTATAATTCTAGATCTAGAAACATGCTTAAATAGATAAGCCTTTAGATATTCTTTTGAAAGAGAAACTAAACTACTTAAGCATGTGAGTAACCGTAACCAAAGGGGAAAGTTTGATTTAAATTGAAAGAGAGAGAGAGAGAGAAGAAATGTTGGAAGCCTGGGATTATTTGGGCCGTGGAGTCTGCAAGTGGAAAGCGGAGGGACTATGCTCTTCAAAATTTGCTTGAAAGTTGGAGGAGTCAACCAAGATCAACCACCCTTTCATGCTAGATACCTGCATCAACTTAGAAATCTTTGCAAAAGAAAAGGTTACAAGCAAAGGTGATGTTGGAAGTAGAAACTTAGAAAGCATGCAATTAAACAAAATGTACATGTGAGCTAAGAGATCTACAACCATCAAACAATAAGAGCATGAATCAAACTAGAACAATCTCTTATCCTACCGGGAGATAACTCCCCTTGTAGGCCCACAGCAAACCAAAGAAATGCACAAAGAAAAGAAGCTAATACCGGTTACCTCATGAACCATGCAATAATCATCCACACACAATGATGCTCGACACAAGAGATTTGCCTCCAAAGCCTTCTATTATTCCATAAAATACTACAAGATTACAAGTATACAGCTCAACAGCCTTTCAGTCCTCTCTGACCATGAGAAGAATGAGCAAAAGCTCCTGCTTAAATAACCAAATGAGAGAGGAGGGAGGGGGATCCACCACTTGAGATGAAGTCGAGTTCATGGAGAGATTGAAGTGATGTGTTGGGACTCAAGAGTTTGGTGTAGCAACCACAAGGTGAAAGTGCCACCTCTCTACACATGATACGACATACAATATTGAGAGATCTTAATTCAAACGAATACATGCCACCTATACCAATGCGTCACCTCTTGAGGGAGTGGGCGCATCCTCAACTTAAAAGAAATCGCTACCACTTCAAACTAAATCAATTCGCTAACATCAAGGAATAGCTCGACTTTAACGTTGGTTCCAATTGCCAACATGTCATGTTTTAATTGCCTTCATGGGATGGTGGGCGCATTCACATATGAGATGGACTCGACTTCTTTCCATAAGTCACTCAAACATGACTCCACTTAAAACTCAATTAAATCACATACCTTATTCCTAAGTCTAAGTCGCTCATCACATGAGACAAACTAGCCACCTTTGTTGACTTTCAAAACATGTCCCCACATGATTGTTTACTTTGTCATTTTGTGCCATTTTGTTGCACCTTTAGCATTTTTGTGACATTTCGTCACCCCTTTAGAGAAAAAATGATTTACAAGATAATTTAATCACTCGAAGCATATGAAAAGTGGGTTAAGTGTGAAAACAAGCACCCACGCCAAAATCGGACTCTAGACCACACTTTTATTACAACTTGAATTTTTCCATTTAAACCATTAAAAAACGGCCTAATTTTGCGGGAAATTTTATATTTCTTGAAATTAAAAATAAAAACTCAAGGGGACCTAGCACATGTCCATACGACTCAATATTGATGCCTAGCATAGTTATATACATTGACACGTGAACTTTAATGACCTCCTAAGTCCTAACCACCAAGGCGAATACTCCAGCGTTGGAGGTTTGAGTGAAAAACTCGAAATTATATGTCGCTGACAAGCAACATATAATGAACAAGGAAAAAACACTCTAGAGTACCGCATTGATAGCTAAGTCTAAGTTGACGAAGCCTTTTACAAAAATTCATCATGCTACGTCAACTTATTACAATTTCCATGCAGGGTATGAACATGCAAAAAATTAAAAAAGGGGCCAAGATTGACCCTGAAAGGTCTTCTGAACTTCTGATCACTGACAATGAACAAGGGACTTGTTCATAACTTCGACATCTCACTAGAAATCCACCTAAGTGCAACTTAGTGGATAACACATATGAAGTTTCTAGCTGTCCAAATATTGTGTAATTGCAGATTTGATTTTCAGATTATATTATCTTAATGATTGAGTAGATTCCAACACTTGTTGTTCACACTGATTTGACATAACATATCGTTGAATTGGTTAAGTTGTTTAACACATCTAAGGAGAAGAATTACTGTTATTATATTCTTCTGCAATAAGAGAAATTAAGATCTGTCATGTTCCCTGAAAAGTGTGCCCTAATGGCTGTAGCATCGTGGTATTGATGTACAATTATATGGTATTTATTCACTGGGGCTACTGAGTGAAATTGGGTTGAAGAGAAGTGAAATATTACCACTATAATTTAATATTTCAGATCAGCCCTAAGGCTGAAAGTTCACAGAAAATAGAACTAGGACACCTCAAGGTTGAGGTGAAATTTCTGAATTTGCATGAATTGCTCGATTCTTGAAATTTCTATATGCTTCAGAGGCATATCACTAAATTGAAAACCTTAGAGAAGGGTATGAATCAAAGTGCTTACATTGCCATAAGATATATCAAGAGCCCTGCAAAAGAATTAAAGCCCATTTTTCACCTAGTCATAGAGGTAGGCATCTCAGGAAACCAAAAATCTAGCAACAAGGGCAGCTTGTGAAATTGAAAGTCACTATGGAACACAAGTGTGAAGAACATAATTTCGAAACCTAGTAGTTACTTACACGATACCTGACAGTCAAAAATTTTGACTTGGGCAAGAAAGGCACCAAATATTGATCTCAAGATAATATAGTTGGGTGTCTTGATGTCACAAACAGTGAATTTGTCTAAATGCATGGTGTGGTTGCTTATGAAACCTTGAATAAGTGTGAATGCCTGACTATATATATGGACAAGATAAAACAGGGCCAATGAAGCAAGTACCTGAATAAGATTCGCTGAATAAGCAATGTCTTGGGCTTGCAAAGACATATCCATGATAAGATCAACAGTAGATTATTTCTATGCCAATAGAAGTACGTTTAGTTTTTTGTTTGTCTGTACGCTCCACACAAACCAACCTGCAAAGTAGAAAGGAACTTTCTTATATGATACTTTGTTGCTGCATGTTAAATCCAAATTCTTCTAGAAAGAATGTGTCCAAAAATACCTTGCCAAGGAAGCAAATAAAACAATCTTAATTTATCGTGCAGAGCACAAGCGATCAGTTGAACTTGAAACTATTGGGAGCACACATAGATGATGATTTCATACATTACATCAAGGAATTAATATGCCCATCAGACAACACAACCCTGAATGCAAAAAAGAAAAGGTACAGGAGCCATATTTTGACGTTGTGGGCTTCCGTGGAAAGTACTAAAGGCAGGGAACAGAAATGCCTGTTGATCTACAAAATTGACTAAACAAAAACAGATTATTAAATGGGGGGCAGATAACTACTTTTATCATGTAATATATGAAATCATGCATGGATAAGATGGAATCTAATAGCATTGAACTGCAAAAAATGTGTGTATGTCAAGAAAGAGAGACCCCAGAACCATCAAATGATTTTGCAAGGTTTCTGTATAAGCCACTGTTAACACCTGATTCACACATCTGTGTAGTTCATGTGTTAAACGTTTGCAGTGCAAGTTCCTTGCAGGTTTAAGATGCTTAACCTTAGGTTAAGCCTGAGAAAACTCTCAAGTTTGAGTTAAGTCTTCTGTTTAAAAGGATAATGAGGCCAACTTGTGTGGGAGAAGTGCCAGTTTTTAGCATCCGACCCGTGCCAATTCATGAATGGTAAACCTGGGGGCAACCTTTGCCATTCTGGGGTGAATGCATCTTAACAGCAGCATAGAGGTTTAGTTGAATCAGTGGTTATGCTCTCTTCTGAGGACTTGTTTCATGGATATGATTAGAACAGAAAAATGAGGTAAGGATGTTACAGAATAAATTGACATGGAAAATGTGCACTACTGTTCATCATGTTTTATCCTAAAAAGTAAAAACTGTGCAAGGCTGTGGCATCTAAATGTTTAAAAGTGCAATTCAGCAGAAATAAATGCAATAGTGCTGTTAATGTTACTATGGAAGTAACCAGGAAGATTTTCGTCTCTTATCTGGCTGCAGTAGAGCATGGACTGCTAGTTGTGGGCTAATATAGAGTTTAGATCAAATTTCCATCAGAAATTTGAAAGAATATGGCTACAGCAGTTAGATTTTGGCTGAAGAGTTGTGGTTTTATGCGCCTTGCACATAAGAGGTCCACCTTATCTTGATATAATCATCAATACGCATGGTTTTTCTTCTAGACAAACACCAGGTTAACTTGTGCGTATGTGCTAGGAACAGTAGTTGCTGCCAGCAGTTTTGTTGACAAGCACTATAATTTTCAGACCTATCACTGTGGAGTATACCATTAAAAGTTTGATGGTTGCAGTCACCACCATGGAAAAAATAGCAGATGTGTGGTTGACATCGCAAGACCTTTTGGTGGTTGAAGGAGCCTCGTTGAGGTGTGTTCCTGTAGTATACATCCAACAGAAAGGTATAGTACAGGCAACTTATTCAGATCTGTTCAAAAAATTAAATATGACAGCAATGAACAGGAGACCAAAATAAAAGGGCAGAACAGCATTTTTATCAACGGTAGAAAAGGTACGAAGTCATGGCATGTAGGTGTGAGGAGGTATGGAAAGATAAATTAGCACCTTGTATGTAACCCTTAAGCCTCAATGCTGTTTAATTCATCAGCACTTTCTTGTATAAGACGATAGGCAAGAGGTCCAGTGCCTTTAGATGCCCCTTATTTCTTCCTTTATCTGTGTAAAGAATTGTCAACTAAAGCAGGGAAGGTGAATTAATCACAGCTAAAACTACAGGAAAGTTTATTGCAGCAGAAGAATATAGTTAGAGAGTGTTTTCCGGTGGCCTAGATTAATGGGCAGATGTGGCAGGAGTCACAGGAAGGTCGTTGTGGGTGTTGTGCAAATCGACAGATAGTTGCAATGAGGAGGAATGCTACAAAACTGGTATATCTAAGCTTCTTATATAGAAAGTGGGTATACCAGAACATGGAGAAGGCACTTATTTGTCAAGGAGAATCTGATTTGTGAAGATTGATGCAAACCAGCACAAGGATGTTACCACATGTGTTTTCCAGCATGGTCTTTATCATTATGACAGCAGGAAGAGGGCGCATTTTTCATCAGTGTCTTCAATCTGAATGTCAAAATCCTTGTGTATCGAAGGAACCTAGTTTAGGTGCTGTCTTGTAGCTTACAACCAGCAGAAGGGAACATGTTAGGGGCTGCCGGTGCAGATCTTTTCCATGGATATATGTAACAGCAGGAGAAGAGAATTTTCCTTTGGCGCTTTCGAGTAGCAATCAAGAAACTTATAAGCAAGAGGCCATTACCTACAGGGAGGCATATTTCCCACAGCTTCTTCATTGTTGCTACCTTTCTCTTTTGAAGGTGATGTTGTGTTGTTGTCTCACACATGATCGGGACCACATGTGATGTATATATGGTGATGGAGAAGTGGCACCTTTGTCTGATCTGTTCTTTGCACATCAAAGGGTTATACAAGCATATATGGAGGCATGCATACACAACCAGCGCTAGCTAAAGTTGTCTGCTGTTTGAAGCAGGTGCATTAGAGAAAGTGATTGGCATGCATTTGGCTTAAAAACTTATGTCTTATCTAACCGAACTTTCAGTTGATTGTACAGGTGGAGGGCACACCCAGAATAACCTTATGTTTTATCCATTTAAACGAAGCATGCAGAAGGGGAGTTTGAATTCTATTTTAAATAATTTCAAGTACAATGTGTGTGCATTAAACCTCAGTTAGCATTGAGTTGTATTTGGCATATAGACAGCATAAGAAGGGCACAGATCACAGATTAGCCTTATTTCTTATCTAAGTGAGTCAAAACATGCAAAGGAGTTATGCTCAGCAAAGGAAGATAAGGTGGATCACACAGTGAGTAAACAGCATATGAGGGTGGATATTCTAGGAGTGTTTCAAATTAGACTTCATTTTGATCTGCCTGCTTCAGTTGGTTTTGTTATCACGAATCTTGTAGTTGCCCCGTAAAAGTAATCCTATACGGGATGGCAAAGGGGACAGGCAACCAAAGTCGTGACCTACGAACACCCCAACCCCAGATGATGGATGGTTGCCACACCAGTTGGGATATTCTTCGCTTTCTGCCACCAAAGCCCAAGTGACAAAGGGGGACACCCAGACCTATCCTAAAAGGAAAGACCTAAAACAAATCACCAGATCAAACTCCAAATAGAGAATACATAAGTTGAGTACTTGAAACCCTAGATTTAAGGAGCAAGCCACAATTTAAGGAATGCTTGAGTAGAGGTGGTTAAGGATTTTGGTAATGTTCCTCAAGCCAAATAGACAAGCGACTTGTAGGATTCGATAATCGGATCTAGGATTAGTGTGTTTGTTCAAATGATCAAACCTGGAACCCCTGGGGGATTTAGATGGAAATATAGAAATTCCCAAGGCAAGGCTATATCAGAGAATTAAGGCTTACAACACACTCACAGTTCACTCGGATGAAAGATTTAGCAATGTGAAGAAATCCGAACTGAAATCGAAAAACAGAAAACACCACAAAAAGGATGCCAAGTCAAAGAGGGGTGTGCTTTCTCCAAGGAGGGAGAGGGGGTTTTGGATGTTGGCCTACAAAACCCAGATCGCCAAATTTGCAGATTCCCAATGCAAATCGGTCCGATGATTTTTCCTACTTTCTACCAGTGGTTTTTTCAGTAAATTTTGTGATGTGCAATGTATAAAAATTTGAAACGGGGAGAAATAAACTAAGAGACATACCTGAAACTTGTAGATATGCTCTTGGATGATGAAGAATGTTTCATTTTCAATCAAATGAGAGATCCGTGCAAGATTTTGATGGATTTATGCTTTTCTCAGTGACCCTAGCGCCCCCTTCTACCTGCCACACCAAGGAAATCAATCAACATGACAAATAAATGGGATTCGCAAGATAAAGAAAGTACTGGAATGAGAAATCATAAATGAAGTAACCACTCCCAAGATTTTGGAGGGGGTGAATTTCTCCTTAAAGAGCACATTTATCCATGACGAAGCTCACCTTTTGTTGTATATGTGTCACAGAAAGAGGCGAGGGTGACCTACCTTATGAGAGGTGTCTCCTACCACCTCTAGTTCACTCTAGTTCGTCCCCAATCTTCTCAAAAAGCTCCAACACTTGGAAAATTCGCCCCCCTTGGGTTTGCTCTCATTTTTCCTATTTAAACAAGAGTTTTGCTCTCGTTTTCTCATGGTCAGAGGACCGAAGGAATGCCTAAGTGTTGTATTGTAATTTGTAATATTCTTTTGGAATAATAGAAAGGCTTTGGAGGTCTCATGTGGTGTATGGCTCAAGTGTGTGAATGAACAATGCATAATTCATGAGGTAACTTGTATTGTTTATACTTGTTGTATTTGTTTGGTTTGTTGTGGACCTACATGAAGAAGTAATCTCAGTAGTGTTATCACACAAAGTGTAGCTACCCACTAGAGGTATTCCATCCAGGATGGTATAAGTGAGGTAGCTAACCGGTGACACCACAAGGGCCACGTCCACTACGGATAAAGGGTAGTTGTCACACCGGACAGGCTCTTGTCACTTTAGATCAATCCAAAGAATGACCAAGGGGGAAACCCTACTAGCCTAAGAGGCTAGCGAAAATACTCAAAACACTCCTAGGGTTTGACAATGTATGAAAGAGGAGAGATAATGAGCGGATAAGACTAGATCTATGGAATATGTGTGGTATATATATATATATATATATTTTTATGTCCACTAATGACCACAAAGTAGGTCAACAGGACTGTCAGTTACAATGATGTTCATGCATGCGGAAGGACCAAATGATCTCCCTTAAAAGAAATACAATACAAGAAGTAAAATAGAAATGAAGTAGAAGTGTACAAAGCAAGCTAGGTTGAGGCATGGGAGAGCTCTCGCCCCAGTCTCAACCAATGTTATCGGAACCTGACCGGTCATCGAATCGACGAAGCCCAAAATGTGAACCGGACCGGAACCGGCAAAAAACCGAGTAAAAAACCGGCTAACTAAAAAATACATAAAATATTCATATTTTGTAAAAAACATATATATGCATGTGCATACATATGAATCCAAACCATTAATACAGAAATATGCAAAATTTCTCGTATATATAGCAAATATGGGTGCAAATATCCAAAATAGCACCTAGTGCAATACATTTCTGAGGTTTTGAACCAAAGTACATTAACAAAGTGGCTCCAAAGTACATCAGCAAAGTTTTATTTTCTGGTTTTTAAGAAAAAAATTGAGTTTCGTGAAATTGAGTTTCGTGAGTCCCCAGTCCAGACCGGCTGGTTCGACCGATTTTGACCGGTTCCGGCCGGTTCAGTACCTGGTTTGGGAAAAAATCCGATTTTATGTTTTTTTTTGCTGACCGGACCGGCCAACCCTGTAAATCGGTCAGACCGGTCGGTTTTGCCGGTTCCGGTCCGGTTCCGATAACATTGGTCTCAACACGGTAACCCTACATAGGGGCGAAGAAGCTCAGGTGGACAAGATCTGGGAGCCAAGACAATCGAGGAAGGTCTAGTACTCCTAACATGCGCGACTGAAAAAGGAAAACTGAGGTAAGTGCAATAAAGTCTGTTGACCCGAAGAGGAGCTAGTGGGCACGGGGCATCCTCTGGTGTGTTGTCGGCGAGGTCTAGAGGGACGTGTGCTCCCCTCAGAGGAAGGTCTGGTACGAAGCTGTCGCTGAGATCTCGTGGGTCGAGAGCCACCAATCTTAACTGATTTGGGGACAGGGTCGATATCTAGGTCAATAGATCTCTTAGTGCCCCTGGGAGGTGGTAGCACATTGAAGAACGTTGTGATCCTCTATGTAGTGTTTGTTCTGGTGGGAGGCAGGAGGACCTGTACTCGAAGCCTGAGAGCCTCCTAAATATAAAGTGCTAAGCATCTTTGATCTGTGTATCTGAAGAAGGAGGCTAGAGTTTGAGGCCCCCTAAACAAACAATAGAAGTGTCCTTTGATCTCGTAGTAAATAGGGCATCTGAAAATAAAGTGACTCGATTTCCACTTCCTGTAGATGACATAGCTGGCAGATCCTCTCCAGCCGATCGATCTGGTGGTCTGTCTCCACCCAGAGTCTATGGGATTTTACTTTGAGCTGTCCGAGAGGATTCCTAAGAGCATGCATCCAATGGCGAAACATGTACTGGGGTCGGACAATGATCTCGTCTCTGATCTCCAAGAAGTGTTCGACATAAAAGGCCATCTTTAGGCGCAATCCTCCCGGAGAGTTGACCCAAGTAGTCAGGACATACTGCTTGTAAACATCCTCTCTGATGATCTTAATCAGCTTCTGTCGGGTAGGAAGAAGGTGACCGGGGGCATCCAGAGAATACCAAAACAGGGGGAGGCGATCTAACTGGATCCCCACTGATGTAAGAAGGCTCGAGACTCCTGTGAGCCAACATTTGACTCTACCTGAATGGGTAGCTCAGGCAATGGTCTTAGCAGAGCAATAGGTCAAATAAGGATACCTATCCTGACCTTTTGACGAGTCAACTAACCCCCGAATCCGATGCAGGAAGGAAACCAATCTGAAGACCATCTCAAGACGGAAGGGTTTGGCCCCAAACTCGGCTAAGATGATGTGCTGCGGTACTGTCTGCTTACATCTGATGATACGCCGAAGAAGAAGGATCTGAACTCTCTCAACTGAGGCCCAATCCAACTCGAGTAAAGAGGGTCCCCAAATTTTTGATCCATATAAAACAGTGGGACGAATAAAGGTATCTAACAGGGTCATCTTGGATGAGATGTCCTGAAAGTGGTGGCAAAAACACTATCTCTCAAGAAGGGCTAGGGACCTGTATCCCTTGTTGATTCGAGGCTAGAGAGTTGGTCGTAGAATGAAGCGGGGACCATAGAACTGCACTCCCAAGTAAGTGTAAGTACTGGTGATCTGGATTTCCTCCCCCTGGAATCAAAAGCGGAAATCTGAGTTTTTCTTTACCCCATTGAAGATCATAACCTTTGTTTTTTTTCAAATTCACTGTCAGATTCTGAAGGTCGCAAAATAGAGCTAAGGCATCGAGTTGTCTCTGTAGACCTTCCAATGAAGAGGATAAGAGTACTACATCGTTAGCGAAAAGTAGGATAGAGATCAAGACATGGTGGAGAAGGCACCCATCAGTTTCCTGGATATGCTCGTGAAGAAAGGCCTCCAACTCGTCTATGTAGATTCCAAACAAGGTGGGAGAAAATGGGCAACCTTGTTTTACCCCAATAGTGCTACGGATGAACTCAGATAATCCTCGAGTTGTGCGAAGGCGACAACAGACGGACTCATAAAAGTGCATAATTGGTGTCAACAAGATCGTCAAGATGCTGATGTCTCTGAGTCGCTGTAATAAATCTTCTCTCGAAATAGAGTCGAAGGCTTTCCGGAAGTCCACAAAGCAGCAGTAGACCTTCGAGGAGCGGTGGTGTGCCTCCTTAATCACATCCCAGAGAATAAAAATGTGGTCGATAGTCTGATGTGTCGGTCTGAACCCTGCCTGACCTCGGGCTCTAAGATTTCTCTGCTCAAGATCACTGGAAAGCTTCATGTGGAGAACGGTGGCATATAACTTTGAGACTATGTGGCCTACCATGATCGTTCTGTAGTTGTTGGGATCAAAAGTGGATCCTGACTTGTGAATCAGATAAATGATATGATGAGACCAAACTGGAGGAAACCCTTCGCACACCACGTGATTGAAGAGATCAGACAAGTAGCTAACCAGAATCCAGAGACCATACTTGAAGAACTCTGCTTGGTGGCCTTCCTTGTCTGTTGATTTCTTGCTGCTCATCGCCCGGATGGCCTCCGTGATATCACTGTCACTGAAGAGGTGGCAAGAGGAAGGAAGGGAATCAACATGAATGTTGTCCTAGCCGGGGATGTCATAGAGGTTGGAGGTGTGGGAAAACATGGAAGAGGGGTCAAGGTCGAAGGGAAGAGGGGAGCGACGAGACAGGATGGTCCGCCAAAAGTGTTTGAGGGAATGGACAAGGAGAGGTGAAAGTTCCCTTCTTCTCTGAGAGACAAAATGTCATTTCTTGCGACGAAGGAGGGCCAAGTTGGGGAGGCTTAGTAAAGGTAGGAAATAACCCAACTTGATTGAGATTGAACCACAAGTAGTTTGAGGAAGTAGATCTAGTGAGATCTAGCCAAATGAATGAAACCGTAAAGGCACCCACCTAGGGTTTTAGCATAAGTGGACAAAGTGGACCCAAAAGAGTAGATCAAGGCATGAGATGACTAGATCGAGGTGCTTGAAGATTGGATCTATGATTTTGAGGCAGGTCCAAGCATACCCATATGACAGATCTGAAGGAATGTTCAACCACCCAAGAGGGGCGCCCCCACCTAGAGTGACTAGTGCTAGATCCTCGGGCAAATGGAGTTGGATTAATGTGAAACTTGAGATCTAGGGTTTATTCATTAATCTCCAAGTGGGTTTTGATGGTCATCATCAAAAACTCGTCGGATCTATCAGATCTACAAAACAAGGGTTTTAATAAAGAGGGTTTGTTTGCAAATTGGATGAAAATAATGAAACACAATACGTACCTTGCAGATCGTACCTAAGAATACTTGCGGCCGCCTTAGATGTTGATGATCCTTCCACTTAGTTACAATTTTGAGCTAGATCCAGCATGCAACGAAGGAAAAAACGACCAAGTGAGGAAGTGCGCTCCCTCTTCTCCACCTGCAAAATCAATCTACTGAAGTCAGAATTGTTCACCGATGAAAAAGATAGGTTACATACAACATCCACAGAGAAAGATTCAATGCACAAAGTAACAATTGATCACTCACTAAACATGAGGCGATTTGATTGAAAGACAATGCGGGTTTCCCTAGCAATCTCCTCCTCCAATTCGCTACCTACAAAAAGATGGGTACGACCCTCATAGAATAATATTGTTTGCATACAAGATCCCACTAAAATGTCTAAGCAAGAGGCATAACAATCACATCCACAACATTCACAAAGCTCCCAAGAGATTTCTGCAAAAGTTTTATTATATTCAATATTTTCAGAGCCAAAAGTCCCATTACAAATGAGAGAGCATCTCAATATATAGATCTCTCAAGTACATCATACCTAGATCCAAAAAGATCAAGGGTCAAGATCATAAGATATAATCATCCTAATCTACGGCTAAGATTAGTCGGATACATCTCACACGGATCAACTCGAAAATATAAGAGGGCGCATCACTAGAAATGCCCGATGAGGGGCGCACCACATAAAACATGACTAATGACCACAAAGTAGCACATGATGGGGCTAGGAGGTTATGTGATCCTTCACTAGCATGGCCCCATGGCACAATAACAATGTGTGGTGGCAAATAATATAAAGGAGTGCTGAAAATCACTAGGAGATCTCCCTCAAAATACATCAAAATACCCTCAAAATGCATAACCAAGGATGTGTGGACCCCGAATGAAGTGAAGCTAATGCCGGATGATGAATATGACCCAAACACTATGCCTCAGACCAATCCCATGCCAATCCTTTGCCTCAATTACCCAAATCGATTTCCCCATTAGCCATTTTTAATTATTAAAATGCTTTCTTGGGAACATAAAACAGCCAATATCTCACCCGAGAGGAGTCTACACAAAAAAGTAACTACACAGATGT
Source organism: Pseudotsuga menziesii (assembly GCA_001517045.1). NCBI lineage: Eukaryota > Viridiplantae > Streptophyta > Pinopsida > Pinales > Pinaceae > Pseudotsuga > Pseudotsuga menziesii. The sequence continues at coordinate 55,331 of LPNX010460176.1, read as the reverse complement.
GCTTGGCACCCAAGGTATATGGTATAAACGACTGGTTTCACCCCACAAATCCACTCCAACGTTCCAAGAGATCTTCTTAATAACTGCAAACTATTTTATTTTCATTTTCCCCAGGGCAGTTCTGCTATAAAAGCCCAAATGACCCATATCTATCCCGTGCCTACCTAAAACTGAAACAACTACACCAATGGACTCACAATGTCCAAATCAGCTAGGAATGAGTACTCATACACCATTAGTCCATCAAAAATGTACATCAAAGGCCCTATCCAATGTCGGAACAATAATAATAATAAAGCCTATAAATGTTGATAATCATAGAAATAGTACAAGCCATCTCAACAAATCACCATTTGAAACATGAATATGTCTAATGGACACCTGTAGACCATACATAATCATCATCTATAACCATTTGTCTATAACTCATCTCGAATCCTGCTCATGGTCTAGCCAACACTGGGTTGACCAAGTCAACACTGATCAAATGATGACCCAAGTGCTAACCTCTGATGCTGCAAAGTACTAATGGACATGCATGCTCAATTATCTATGCTAGCAATGACACTCAAGTATGATTAAATTTTGTTGGCAAGAATAACCACAATACATAGATAATAATCCAAATCAAATGATTAGTTGCTTCAAAACAAGAACTTCCAGTGTATACTCATTTATAGATTTAGCCCTTTTGCTAGTCAAGGGTGAAGAGATCATAAACAACCGATAAGGCCAAGGGATGACTTGATAACTCAACACTGTAAGCATCTGGGCTAAAGGACAAGGGGATCCACACAACACATAAGTTGGACCAGGTGAACAATAGGGCATGGCGGTGTCTCACAAATGGGTGGAATGATGAGAAAGCTCCACTAGACTCTAGACAAGCAACCTTTTTAAGACTTAATTTTCTCAACATTTATTTCACTAGTTGACCTCTAAAGGGAAGTGCCCAGGTAGCCTTCTGGGCCTCCAGATAATGACAAAGACATGACCTTCTTGGGCTAGTCTCTCCCTGTTGCCCTGTGGGGGAAAATGAATCGTACATTATACATGGAATGAGTGCTCATCCTCTAGCCATCAACTTTATTTTTCATTGATAACTTGCCAGCTTCCAAGAGCAAGTGCCCTCAAAAGCCTTTTGGGCTTCCAGAAAATGACTAAGGCTCAGCCTTCTTGAGCTTGCCTCCCTAATATCCTATGGGGATACATGGACCTTACACCATCCAATGGATGAGTGCTAATCTCTTGGCCACTGGCTAGTTTTATTTTTCATTTCCAGTAGTGTCTAAAGACACTTTTATTTTGTTGGCAGGGCATCCATTTAGAATAACTTTAAGCTTCGATGCCTTAGTGTCTAAAGACACTTTCTTTGGTAAGACTACTTGTGTTCAAGACCTAGAGGTAAACATTCCCTATGACAAAAATCACATAAACCAACACCGAGACACAATTATATACATGGAAACCTATTCCAACATAGAGGTGAAGGTGGGGGAAATCCCAGATGCCACTAGTCAAATTACAAGTCGAGGATAGTCAATGAAAATGGGAAGGCAACGAATGGATGGAGACAATCGAAGTGATGCCAACACTAGCAATCTATGTCCCTGAGGGGAAAAGACTAGTCACTAAATCCATACTAGGAGTAGGGCAAGGACAATCAGTATACAAAGGAATTTCCCGGTCAAAACCACTGGATCATTTATACTTTAGATTTCGAGTAAACCAAGATAAAGTATTGCCAACATATAATCAATATCAACTGAGTCTCAATGCTAAATAGGTAACAGAGAAACATCAAAATCCATAAGCACAAACCATAATATTACCTGGGTCATATACCTGCACTGGATCTGAAATCAAGTCTGAAAATCCCTAGGACAACTACTGCTACTACACATAGGCACTATATCAATCTCTGCTCTGGGTCATGAGAATGGCTAACTCAGTCATCGAATCTGGGGTCATGAGGCTCAGTCATGGCATAGAACTGGTCAATCTAGACACTCTGGATCTGCTGAAAGTGAGAGATCATCAACTGTTGGCTCATCATCTGCTGATCCCATAGTAAAGGATTGGCTCAAAGAACTGCTCGGTACTGCTCAGGAACAAAAGTAGCCCAGCTACTATATATGTGACAACAAGTAGGATAAGAAATTTCTTGGTTGATTATTTCTTATTGATTAGTTGCATTAGATCTCCTGGACGTATATGTTATTTTTGTTTAAATGCATGTTTTCCAAGTTTCTTTTGTAATTAACAACCCTTGCATTTAACCATATCTTTGTACAAGAATTTACGAGTTGATACATGTATCTAAGCTTGAACGTTTGGTTGATCTGGTTTGACTCCTCCAATTTTCGAGCACTTCCAGGGAGCATAGTCCCTCCGCTTTCCACCAACAAACTCCACAATTCAAAGGATTCCTGAGCTTGGAAGCACTCTTTCTATCTCTCTTTCCGTTACTTCTTAATTAAAACTTTTCTTGGTTACCAGTTACTAATCTAGCTTATATCTTAAGATAGGTTTTGTTTCAAGGTTTAAATCATTTCTAGATCTAGATTATAAGTTAGCTTGCATAGATCTAAAAGTTTCATAACATTTTATCATTTCAAATTAGATCTAGCTTGGAAGTTTACTTTTTACAAGCATTTTAAAAAGTAATGCTTAAGCTTGTTTATAAAGTAGTTTCCTTTCACCTTAAAGTTTAAATCTAGCATATAAAGTGCTTCATTGGCTGCCCTTTATAGACTATCCAAGATCCTAAAGGAAGTTGGTCTTACAAGCTAACTTCCCTTGGTTACTACTTTTCTAGATCTAGCTTTAACATAGTTTTTAATTAGCAATTTTTGTAGTTTGTCTAAATCACTTTTAAAGCTATTTTGGGCATTTTTAAACACTAATTTCTTCGCTGGTTTTTTCATTTTAATAGCAGGTTTTGAGGCATTTTGGGCATGATTTTGGTATATAAAAGCGATTTAAGCCTACCTTGAAGCCTCATTTTCCCTCATTTACCTTTCCAACAAATTGTAACCTCTTACCTCCAATCTTATAAGGAGAAAGAGGGTTTCTTTAAGCATTGTAAATATCATAATAAAGTGATCAGGTGGGAAACCAAGTGCCCACACCCCATCCCCCCGGGGGGGATTTGCAATTGTCTTTTCATGGTGTGAATTTCTCTAACCTTTTTGCTTTATTTTGTAGAACAATCACACACTCCGCCTCAAATATGTTGTATAGTTTCTAAAGTAGTTTCAGCGTTTAATTTTATCCTTTTCCCTTTTTTAAGTAAAGTAATTGGAATAAACATCCGCCATTTCTGTGTATGCTCTTGTCCATTGCAGGTTCGCCCTGAGCTTTGGGGTAACCAAAAGCGGAAGTGTGCACTCATTAATTTTTCACATCTAATAAGATCTCACCATAAATAAAATAAATTCCCACAACATAACGAAAATCCAACATTTTCGAGCTTCACTATTTGTGGGCAAATTTTGCAAAGGAAGCGAGAGTCACTAGAAAGTGATCGCGGGGACCTGTCAGGCCACACCCTGGTTGGTGTAGTGTTGGACACACCCCTGTGACTCTATCTAGCCCACACTTCCTTGTTTGAAGCCACATTAGTTGAAATCCGGACATATTCTCAAGTACTTTCAGGTATATTGAGAATCCACTTTTCCCCTTAATCCATCTCATCCATATTAACTAAAACTAACCAAGATACACTTGCACAACATTTCCCTTTACAACATTATTTAACTCCACGACACTAGTCTACAATCTTTACTTTCTGCTTAAATTAAATAATGTGTTGAGAATGCTTTAAATTTCATATGTTGTCAAAGTTATCTAAATCACTGCAAGTCTTGTCTCAGTAATTCATTTTAAACAACTAGACTAGTTTCATCTTTTGTTTCATAGCTTAAAATCCTTAGATTTTGTTGCCGCCTTTCACGCACCTGGAGGGATTTTGCGCAGCATAAATCTTTAAGCTGCTAAGTGCGTCCTTGGGGGCAAGTCTTGAGTCAGGTGCTATCACTTGATACTGACTCCTCCATTTAGGTTGTTAAACTAGTCGCAACAAGGAAGGTCTTCCTGCATGCATGTGTCATTGCATGCAGAAGACTTAAATTAGGTAACCAGTTGTAGTTAATTTACTTTTCGTAAGTTTACTTTGGAAAATAAATTAAAGTGATCTAAATTAACTTTAGTGAAACACTAGTTAAAGTGAAAGTGAAATTAGGGTCTCCGCTTTACCTAAAGTTATAAAAGAAAGATCAATTGCTGGAGAGGACATAGTTGCATTCCAACAGAGATGGAAGAAGAAGTGTGAGACAGAGAATTTTGGCAAAGAAGACGGAGGAGCACTAACTCAGGTAGACAACCCTAAACTGCAGAGGAGAGAGACAGGAGACTTTGGCGGAGGTACACCATACAGCAGCAAGCTGCCTTGGGAACCGTGCCATCTCACAGGTTTTTCTCAGTGACTTGTTGGGTGTTTCGATTTTGCCATCTAGGGCATAAATCGAGTTTCTGATATTCTAAAAGCTCTGTATTTTCTTAATAAAAATATCATCTCGTACTGCTGCACCGATTTTCCGATCTTGGGTTTTGTCCGGGGGTTTTTACCCAAAAAGATTGTGTCGTTTCTATTGATGTGATTGATGTTGTAAATGGTTCTCAGTTTTATATTCCGTTGCATACTATAAAGAAGTTCATGTGTGGTTATTTCAGTTAAATTTAAATATACTGTTTTAGCCCTAGTTGTGCTTTAAAGGAAAATTTACATGGTATCAGAGCTCTGGTGAGCTAAAGTTGAGAGATTTGCAACAACAGTGATAGATCAGGAGCAGATCTATAGGAAGACACAAACCTAGACTTCCAGATCTAGGGTTTGACAGGTACACTTCAGTATGGCCATGCAGTTGAGAGTTGAGGATACACTCCAGGTGCTCAGAACTTTCCTACATGGAAAGAAAGAATCACAAGGATCCTGGACGTCAATGATGTCGAGGAGCACATTGACTCCACAAAGGTTGCACCCACAGATCTGACAGATTTAGAAGCTTGGAAGAAGATTGATTCTAGAGCCATGTTGATCATCTTGGATGGGATGAAGGATCACATAGTTGTTGGTGAAATTGTCGTTGATGCCAACATGGTCTTGCATTGAGAATAGAGTGTGTCGTGGTGCCCCTTGAGGAGCCTCTATGGGTTGAGTAAGTGTCAGCGTCAAAGGAGACCTTTTGACTTTGCCCAAGCCCAAGTCTGAAGCCCTTGGAGGCCTTGGGACAATGGCAAAAGCCCTGAACTTCCTGGAGAGTGGTCAAGTTGGTTTAATCAAAATATTAACAAGATTAAATGATAAAAAAAATTTAAAAAATTTTAATAATGATGTATTAAAATAGGTTAATAAATAAAAAAAAATTAATTAAAAAAAAAATTTACCTTTAATGAATCAAATAAAACATTTTGAAAATAGTAAAACAAGGAAAAAAGGTTTTAATAAATAAAACATTTTAAATAGTTGAATAGATAAAAAAATTATATTAAAAAAATAACTTTTTATTTAATATAAAAAAATTAACTCAGTAAAACAAGGAAAAGTTTCATTCAAAATTAAAATATGGCAAATATATTCATTAATTTAAGGAAACCAATCATCTTATTGTTTCATATAAATATATGAACATATAACAACTTAAAGAAAATATACATGATTTGGAAATTCACGGGCTGAACATTATTTGGAAATTCACGGGCTATACATGATTTGGAAATTCACGGGCTGAACATGATTTGGAAATTCACGGGCTGAACATTTTTTGAAAAGTCACGGGACAGTCGCATCAAATTTTTGGGTAAATATTCGCTAAGTTTTCCGTTGCCGTTGGGAGATAACCAAATCGCAAAGTTTTGCCATGGTGGAGTCTGTAACAGCGTCCTTGAAAATTCAGGCAGCAAGCTCAAAGTTTTCTGTTTAGAAGGTATCTGAAATTGAAATTTAAGTCTTGTTGGGTTGGACCGTGGAAGGAACAAGCTCTAAACTCTGTTGGCAAAGGAAAGGCATACAAGCAGTAAGCTCAAGTTTTCTGTTTAGAAAAATGTTCTGGCTAGCGCTTATACTGATCACGTTTTTCAATTAAAAAGTGGGTATTCTTCTCAGCGGCGGTATTCCTCACTCTCACTACCAATTGCCAGCTTCGTTTGGTCGATTCCTTCATAGCCGGTGAGCAAAGAGTTTGCAAGTGGCCTGGAGAAACCGTGAGCATTCCAAGGAGAGAGACAGGTGCTTTGAAGCAAGCCGTGAGGCTAGCACAGTCCATTGAAGGGGTCTGATTCCAGTTATCCACATTCTCTGAGGGATTGAAACTCTTGGTGAAGAAGCCCATTGCCGCTAGCAGTAGACTCCAAGTCAAAAGGTACACAGTTTGGTCTTCATCTTGGACATACACAGCCCAGCAGTAAGGTAAAAAGTCTGATCTTGCCTCTGGCATACACAGCTCAAGTTCAGGGTATGTTTACATTGATGCATACAGTATGTGTATGATTGTTGATATACATTTGAATGAGTAAATGATGTGGCATGTAATAAAGTAAAATAGTGATATGAGAACAGCAGTATATGTATTCGTACAAGTGCAGAAGTGTGGAATGTATAGTGTTATAGTTTATTAAAGATACAGTGATTTGTGAGTCTGCAAGAGTGAATGAATAAGTACAGAAAGTATGCAAGGGAATGCATATTCAGTATTCAGTCAAATATGTGAACAGTGTCATATTTTGTAAATGAATATGTACAGGAATGAGTAAGCTGTGTGGGCAGCATGTGCAAAAATAGTGAATGTGGTGTGTGGACAGTTTGCAAACAGCATTTTGTCTTTTCTTGTAATGATACTCTTCCATGCTATGATACACAGTCAACTATTCACAAACTAGATGATACATGCTTTGATAATGATGACATGATGCATATTCTTCTATGCACCATGATAATGATGGTGGGTATTTGATGATGATGATAGTACATACCCTATGACTTTGATGTATAACCTATGATGATGTTCAGCAATAGCAAAGCAAAGAGACTTCAGTGATTGTGGATGACAAGTGAACGGTGTACACTAGCAGATTCAGAGATTGGTACGTGACAGATATACAGTGTGGTACAGAGTGTGTCAGCATAAGTGATAAGGCTGACTTGGCAGTAAACAGTGAACAGAGGTTATCAGCAGCAAGAAGTTCTTCACATAGAACAGATCTACTGAAGAGACAAGCAAGTAACCAGCAGTATTGATGAGCAGCTTGATCAGCATGACCGTGATAACATAAGCAGTATGTGGCAGTGATATCTACAGCAGATTCAGAGATTGGATTGGCACAGGTTGCCTTATGAGCAAGTGGTTTGACTCAGATTGGCTAAGTTGTATGAGCAGATGGTTTGATTCAGGTGGACAGGTTTTGGTGAGCAGACTCAGTTTGACTGAGTTGGTTGATGTGAGAAACAGATTGATTGGTATAGGTTGATTGTACATATTGATGAGTTTTGTGATACAGTGGACAGCAATTGGTTGATGAGTAGTGATCAAGTAATGAGCAGTGGCTAGTAGTGGCAGTGGTTGTGCAGTGTGGTACAGGTTGTGCAGTATGGTACAGATTGTGCAGTGTAGCACAAGTGTTGAATAACAGGTCCGCAGGATCAGTGCGGTTGTGGTTCAACTATTTCTATCTTCTTATCAGGGTGGCAGGACGAGGCAAGGAAAGGAGGTCGTAGCCTCCTTCCGGTGGAAGCCGGAAAACTAGGGAGTGGTAGCTTCCTTCAGGTCGCAGCCTGTAAAACAGGGGGGCGTAGCCTCCTTTCAGTTGAAGCTGAAAAATTGAAGTCTATATAATAAGACAGTTGTTCCTTACATCCAGTTATTTCTTGACAACTATTATTAAAAAGGCTTCCGTGGTTTTCCCCCCAGGACTTGGGTTTCCACGTAAAAATCTTGTGTACTGTGTTGCTTTGCTTTCTATGTGATGATGATGATATGATGATGAAAACAATGTTGATGGTCATATAATGATAATGTGACAATGCATAATATTGAATAAGTTGTTGATTATAAGAGTTGAAAAAGTAATAAAGACTGCACACACAGATTCACCCCCCCCCTCTCTGTGTTCCTGGTATGTTCTACAATTGGTATCAGAGCGGGTCCTTCACAGAAAGCCTTATCAGCTTGAAGGAGATCTTTAGCACACCATGGGGTTCTCGGTGAATGGAGTACCATTGTCATGTGAGTCAAATTATTACTTGATCTGGAAAATAAGAATGCAGGCTTATCTTGAGGCAATTGGTGTATGGAAGTCAGTTGTTACTGGATATACAGCTCCAAAGAAAATGAAAAAATCAGCTCAGAAAGAAGCAAAGAAAAATAATTCTATGGCTATGGAAGCCATCCTTGAAGGCCTAGCAGATATCCAAAAGAAGAAGATAGGGAAGTGCATCTCAGCTAGGGAACTATGGCTCAAATTAGAACAATATTACTCCAATAAAGAAGAGGAAGTAGAGGTTATGGAATTAATGCTTGAAGATCTAACAGATCTCCAAAAGGAGAAAATAGGAAAGTGCAACTCAGCTGAAGAATTGTCGTTCAAAATAAATAAGCTAAATGAAGAACAAGAAGCAGAAGACGAGTCAATACAACATCCAGGTAAGTATGAAGGTATGTTCCCTGAACACTTTGTTTGTAATTCTTTTAAAGATATATGTTTATCAGGTATAGAAAATAAGAGCTATTCTGAACTAATTGAATGCAACACTTCAGATTATGATGAAAATCCTTGCTCTCCGATGAGTAATAGAAATTTAGCTGATATTATGATAGACAATGAAATTACTAATGTTTCGCAAGAAGTGAAAAATCTATGTGAACAGAAACAGGTATTGAAAGAGCAATTGAACAAAGCCGAGAAGAAGAATCAAGAAGAATCTGAAAAGGCCACACAGACCATAATTAATCTGAAACTCCAAATTGAAAAGGCAAGAACAGAACCTGAGAAGACAGATCAGAAATCAGAAGACAAGCCCCCAGAAGAGTTAAATCAAGAAGAAGATAAACAAGAAGAGGACTCCAGTAAAGGTATGAACTCTTGTGATTATGATAGCTTGTGTGATGAAATTGAGAAGGTTCTTGCAGATGATGATGAAGCATTGTTGAAAGCCAAACAGAGAATTATAAACTATGTATGCAACATAGATCTCAGAGCAGATTGGTTCTTGAACAAAGTTGATCTTAATCAGTTTGATTACAAGATGTTTAGGACGACAACCTTTGATTATACGGATAATCTCCAAAAGCAAAATGTTGAACTAAAGGAGTTGCTTAAGAAACTTAAGCATGAAAGAGTAGGTTGGCTGAAATTGCTGAAGGAAAAGGAAATAGAAAAAGAAAAGCTAAAGATTGATTTGATCGATCTAACCCTAGAACAAAAGAACCATGATAAAGATTCAAAAATATTTGAAGAAGCAAGAGAGGTAAATCATGACTTGAAGACTCAGCTGGAGGAAGCCAAGAGGACAGAAGAAATCTTGAAGAGACAGCTAGAAGAAAAGGATGAAACAGTCCAGAAGCTGGAAATGGAGGTAGTTGGTCTCAGGAAGAAAGGTAAGAAAAATGAAGCCTTGGTCAAGCTCCAGGACAGTTCAATTGTCCTAGATAAGATCTTAGATTGCCAAAGATCTCCCCTCGACAAAACTGGTCTTGGTTACAAGAAGAACAAAGAAAAACTTGAAGATGACACTTGGTCTCTGAAGACTCCAGTAGCTGGTCCATCAACGTCCAAAGCTGCTCCCCAGGCACCTGCGCATGACAACAAGGAGTTTGGAAGTTCAAAGATGAAACAAGGAGTTAGGTCTGTTCATCAAAGCAACTTCATAAAGGAAACAACTCCAAGACCCAGGTATGAAAGTGGTTTCAATGGTTATTGTTACTCTTGTTCTAACTTTGGTCATAAGGCTATGGATTGTAGATTCCATGGAAGAAGAAGGGCTGGAAGCCCCAATATCACAGTTAGATGTTGGACATGCAATCAAGTCGGACATGTTGCTGCCACATGTCGCACAGTGAGATGCTACTCCTGCAGTGGGTTTGGACACAAAGCCCATGAATGTGTCAGTCAAAGAAGTCAACCAAGAAGGAGTACTTCATACATATCAGCAAGAAGATTTCAAAATCAGAAGTCAAATGCCTACAGTCAGGGATATGCTCAGGCATGGAGAAATGAAGTGGATCAAAGAAGTATTGGAAGTTCCAAGGAGAGAGACAGGTGCTTTGAAGCAAGCCGTGAGGCTAGCACAGTCCATTGAAGGGGTCCGATTCCAGTTATCCACATTCTCTGAGGGATTGAAACTCTTGGTAAAGAAGCCCATTGCCGCCAGCAGTAGACTCCAAGTCAGAAGGTACACAGTTTGGTCTTCATCTTGGACATACACAGCCCAGCAGTAAGGTAAAAAGTCTGATCTTGCCTCTGGCATACATAGCTCAAGTTCAGGGTATGTTTACATTGATGCATACAATATGTGTATGATTGTTGATATACATTTCAATGAGTAAATGATGTGGCATGTAATAAAGTAAAATAGTGATATGAGAACAGCAGTATATGTATTCATACAAGTGCAGAAGTGTGGAATGTATAGTGTTATAGTTTATTAAAGATACAGTGATTTGTGAGTCTGCAAGAGTGAATGAATAAGTACAGAAAGTATGCAAGGGAATGCATATTCAGTATTCAGTCAAATATGTGAACAGTGTCATATTTTGTACAAATGAATATGTACAAGAATGAGTAAACTGTGTGGGCAGCATGTGCAAAAATAGTGAATGTGGTGTGTGAACAGTTTGCAAACAGCATTTTGTCTTTTCTTGTAATGATACTCTTCCATGCTATGATACACAGTCAACTATTCACAAACTAGATGATACATGCTTTGATAATGATGACATGATGCATATTCTTCTATGCACCATGATAATGATGGTGGGTATTTGATGATGATGATAGTACATACCCTATGACTTTGATGTATAACCTATGATGATGTTCAGCAATAGCAAAGCAAAGAGACTTCAGTGATTGTGGATGACAAGTGAACGGTGTACACTAGCAGATTCAGAGATTGGTACGTGACAGATATACAGTGTGGTACAGAGTGTGTCAGCATAAGTGATAAGGCTGACTTGGCAGTAAACAGTGAACAGAGGTTATCAGCAACAAGAAGTTCTTCACATAGAACAGATCTACTGAAGAGACAAGCAAGTAACCAGCAGTATTGATGAGCAGCTTGATCAGCATGACCGTGATAACATGAGCGATATGTGGCAGTGATATCTGCAGCAGATTCAGAGATTGGATTGGCACAGGTTGCCTTATGAGCAAGTGGTTTGACTCAGATTGGCTAAGTTGTATGAGCAGCTGGTTTTGATTCAGGTGGACAGGTTTTGGTGAGCAGACTCAGTTTGACTGAGTTGGTTGATGTGAGAAACAGATTGATTGGTATAGGTTGATTGTACATATTGATGAGTTTTGTGATACAGTGGACAGCAATTGGTTGATGAGTAGTGATCAAGTAATGAGCAGTGGCTAGTAGTGGCAGTGGTTGTGCAGTGTGGTACAGGTTGTGCAGTATGGTACAGATTGTGCAGTGTAGCACAAGTGTTGAATAACAGGTCCGCAGGATCAGTGCGATTGTGGTTCAGCTATTTCTATCTTCTTATCAGGGTGGCAGGACGGGGCAAGGAAAGGAGGTCGTAGCCTCTTTCCGGTGGAAGCCGGAAAACTAGGGAGTGGTAGCTTCCTTCAGGTCGCAGCCTGTAAAACAGGGGGTCGTAGCCTCCTTTCAGTTGAAGCTGAAAAATTGAAGTCTATATAATAAGACAGTTGTTCCTTACATCCAGTTATTTCTGGACAACTATTATTAAAAAGGCTTCCGTGGTTTTCCCCCCAGGACTTGGGTTTCCACGTAAAAATCTTGTGTACTGTGTTGCTTTGCTTTCTATGTGATGATGATGATATGATGATGATAACAATGCTGATGGTCATATAATGATAATGTGACAATGCATAATATTGAATAAGTTGTTGATTATAAGAGTTGAAAAAGTAATAAAGACTGCACACACAGATTCCCCCCCCCCCCTCTTTGTGTTCCTGGTATGTTCTACAATAGTCCCTCACCTTTCTGTGAAGAAGACCACATTAGAGATGTGGAAGGATTTGGAAAGTCTATACCAGAGCAAGAACTGGAAGATGGTGCTGCAAGAGAGGATGCGCAGCACCAAGATGGCCAAGGGAGAAGGAGTGGTGCCTTATCTCACGAGGCTCATACAGATCAGGGATGAGCTTGGAGTTGTTGGCTCTATGACTAAGGGTGAGGAGCTAGTTCGAATAGCCCTCAATGGCTTCTCTAAACCATGGGACACCTTTGTCAAAGGTGTTGTGGCTCGGGGGAAGCTCCCTGATTAGCAGAAACTATGGGATGACTTTGTGCAGGAGGAGACCCGCATGGGTCAAGGATCAGGCTCATCTAGCAATGCCCCACAGATTGTGGATGAGGAGGTTCTAGCCTTTACAGGGAAGAGCAAGGGTAAGGCAAAGAGGACGAAAGATGGTAAGAAGAACCTTGACGTGTCAAAGGTCAAGTGTTTTATCTGCCAAAAGCAAGGACACTTGTCCTTCTAGTGCCCAAACAAAAAGAAGAAGAGTAACACTCAGATGATTGGATCTGCTGAGGTGGAGGAGTTTAGCAGGACCTTCGATGAGGAATTTTGCTTGATAGCTTGCATGGCAAGCACCACAGGGAGCGGTATATGGTACATCGACAGTGGAGCATCTAGTCACATGACTGGACAGAAGAGATTCTTTAGAGACTTGCAAGAAGGTGGAACAGGGATCCATGTTGAGTTGGGTGATGATGCGCACTATCGGGCGCAAGGAGTTGGCACTGTTTCATTTGAGAGGGAGTTTGGCAAACCCCTTAGTTTTGTTGATGTGTTATATGTTCCAAGATTGACCAAGAACCTTACATCAGTCTCCACTCTGGAGGACAAGGGATATCGAGTGAAGTTTCATGACCTTAGAGTATATATCAGGCCCAAGGTGTCAAATACGAGCTTGGATCGGGTGATTGGCAGAAGGAGCGAGAAGGTGTACAAACTATACTTTGAGCCTACAAAGGCTCTAGTCAGCAGCAACAGCAGCAGTCAAGGTGAGTTGTGGCATAGGAGGATGGCAAACTTACACCATGGAGCACTGAGGCATTTGAGACAGACTATCATTGGAGTTCCTCAGGTACAGGAGGAGAAGAATAACCACTGCAAGGGTTGTGCTTTGGGGGAAGAACATCAGGAAACCTTTCCCACAAAGTGAGCACAAGTCTATGGAGCCCTTGGACTTAGTGCATTCTAATGTATGCAGACTTATGAGCGTCCATTCGTTCAGTGCTTACAGTTACTGCGTAGCCTTCATTGATGACTATTCCAGGAAGACCTAGATTTATTTCCTGAAGGCCTGGTTAGAGGTCTTTGATAGGTTTCAAGAGTTCAAGACTCTCGTGGAGAACCAAACAGGAAAGAAGATTTGGGTGTTGAGAACAGACAACGGGGGTGAGTACACCTCCAATGAGTTCATGGAGTATTGTTCGACAGAGGGGATCAAGAAGGAGCACACTGTGCCCCATACCCCACAACAAAATGAAGTTGCAGAGCGGAAGAACAAGACTATGGTAGGAGCAGCCAAGGCCATGCTATTTGTTCAGGGATTGCCACTATTCCTTTGGGCCGAGGCATGCAGGACTGCAGTGTACATTCCGAACAGGCGTCCCCACACAGCTTTGGGGAGGAAGACATCAAAGGAGGTCTTCACAAGCACTAGGCCAGATGTGAGTCACATTTGCATAGTTCATGCTGACAATAGGAAGAAGCTGGACCCTTCTGGAGAGAAGGGGTTACTTGTTCGTTATAGCGAGACTTTGAAGGGATACAGAGTTTACATTCTTGCTTGCAAGAGGATCAATATAAGCAGGGATGTCCAATTCGATGAGGACAGGGCCTTGCAGAGATCTATGGACTTACCAGCAGAGTAGCAGCCAACACAGGACACGAGGATCAAGTTGGAGGAGCCAAATGTACAAGTACAAGTACAGACACAGGGCACAGGTTCTGGTAGTCAGAGGGAGTCAGGTGGACAGAATCCTACAGTCATTGACTTGGAGGATGAGCTGTAGCAGGAGACAGATATCCAGCAGTCGTGGCCTAAGTGGTTTAGGTCCACAGTTCAAGATTCCAAGCAGGTGGATCCTCCATAGAGATCTTTTAGAGAGAGCGTACCACCAGAGAGACTCAGTTATATGGCACTGATGACAGAGTTGATTAACTTCCTACACAACCCATGAAGAAGACCATGTCCATGACAAGCAACAAAAATTCACTGACCCTACCAATGTAGAAGAATGTAGTCATTGATCCATGTGATTCTTTGATATCCATTCAATTGCCAAACACATCATGGTTTGAATAATCCATGATATATTTCATATCTAAGGCAACCAATTCTGATAAGGCCCCACCTCCTAAGAGGGAGAAGCTTCAAGGACGACTTCAGGTATTTCATAAATAACTATGAATGCACATACTAATACATGAATTTGTCATGTCTACTTTATATTTTTCCATTCTTTTCCTTTTTGTTCCCCTTTTTTTTCTTCCCTTTATGTTTTTTCATAATTTGTGAATGAAACGAAATTGAGGTGTAGGAAAACATTGCTATAGTATTATGGATGAAAGCATGCAAATTGCATGCCTAGATTTCACACACACCGTTTTTGGAATCCTGATCACCCCTTATGTGTGAACAAGTATGTTGGTTTTACTTGAGAATGTTGATCCCTCTGGATTTTGTGAAAAGGATAAATTTCTCCTTTGAGGAGAACAGATAACACTATATTGAAATGAAACGAAGAAGCAAAATTTGTAAAGAAAATTTTGTAGCATCCAAGTGATCCTAGAATCATCTTATTTATACTCAAACATTTCGTTTGTCTTCTTGCTCCTCATATTTTGTTCATCCATTCTTTGTGAATGATTTTAATCTTCATTATCATCATATTCATCATCAACATCTTAATCAACCTCATCCTCATCCTCGGCCTCATCATCGTCAACGTTATAATCATCATCGTCATCAATGTTATCATAATCATCATCATCATCACCAGCACCATCATCATCTTCATCTTCATCTTTAAGATCATCAATGCTATCATCATCATCATCATCATCTTCATCATTTTCATCATTGACATCCTAATCAACCTCATCGTCAACCTCGTAATCGTCAATGTTATAATCATCATCATCATGAATGTTATCATCATCATCATCATCGTTGTCATCAAGTTTATCATCTTCATCATCATGATCATCATGATCAACCAGCATAGGACACGAGGATCAAGTTGGAGGAGCCAAATGTACAAGTACAGGTACAGACACAGGGCACAGGTTCTGGTAGTCAGAGGGAGTCAGGTGGACAGAATCCTACAGTCATTGACTTGGAGGATGAGTCGTAGCAGGAGACAGATATCCAGCAGTCACGGCCTAAGTGGTTTAGGTCCACAGTTCAAGATTCCAGGCAGGTGGATCCTCCATAGAGATCTTTCGGATGGAGCGTACCACCAGAGAGACTCAATTATATGGCACTGATGACAGAGTTGATTAACTTCCTACACAACCCATGAAGAAGACCACGTCCATGACAAGCAACAAAAATTCACTGACCCTACCAATGTAGAAGAATGTAGTCATTGATCCATGTGATTCTTTGATATCCATTCAATTGCCAAACACATCATGGTTCGAACAATCCATGATATCTTTCATATCTAAGGCAACCAATTCTGATAAGGCCCCACCTCCTAAGAGGGAGAAGCTTCAAGGACGACTTCAAGTATTTCATAAATAACTATGAATGCACATACTAATACATGAATTTGTCATGTCTACTTTATATTTTTCCTTTCTTTTCCTTTTTGTTCCCCTTTTTTTTCTTCCCTTTATGTTTTTTCATAATTTGTGAATGAAACGAAATTGAGGTGTAGGAAAACATTGCTATAGTATTATGCATGAAAGCATGCAAATTGCATGCCTAGATTTCACACACACCGTTTTTGGAATCCTGATCACCCCTTATGTGTGAACAAGTATGTTGGTGTGAACAAGCAGAGTAGCAGCCAGCACAGGACAAGGGGATCAAGTTGGAGGAGCAAGATGTACAAGTACATGTACAGACACAGGTCACAGGTTCTGGTAGTCAGAGGGAGTCAGGTGGACAGAATCCTACAGTCATTGACTTGGAGGATGAGCTGTAGCAGGAGACAGATATCCAGCAGTCGCGGCCTAAGTGGTTTAGGTCCACAGTTCAAGATTCCAGGCAGGTGGATCCTCCATAGAGATCTTTTAGACAGAGCATACCACCAAAGAGACTCAGTTATATGGCACTGATGACAAAGTTGATTAACTCTGAACCTTCCAGCTTGAGGAGGCTGCACAACATGATGTGTGGCAGGAGGCTATGGTTGAGGAGTATGACTCCATTATGAAAAACCAGGTATAGGAGGTTGTGCCAAGGCCTGAAGGAAAAAAGGTGGTGGGATCCAGATGGATCTACAGGGTGAAGCATGCAATAGACGGAAGTGTGGAAAAGTATAAGACACGCTTTGTGGCAAAGGGGTTTTCACAGAAGGAGGGTATTGATATGAGGATACCTTCACCCCTGCTACCAAGTATTCTTCCATTCGGACCATTATCTCACTAGCAGCTAAGATGGGTTGGCGAGTCCATCAGATGGACGTCAAGACTACCTTCCTCAACAGAGTGATAGAGGAGGAGGTATATATTGAGCAGCCAGAGGGTTTTGACGTGGAGAATAGGGAGTCGCATGTATGCAGACTGTATAGAGCTCTTTATGGGCTCAAGCAGGCACCTCGAGCATGGTACTCGAGGATAGACAGCTATCTACGGGAGATGGAATTTCAGCGGAGAGAGGTTGACCACAACCTGTACTTCTTGGCAGGTGAGGTGCCTCTCATACTGGTCCTATATGTGGATGATTTCTTTTTGACAGGAGATGAGAGGCTGATTAGAGACTACAAGTCCAAGATGAGAGGCCGATTAGAGACTACAGGTCCAACCTTGTAGTGGAGTTTGAGATGAAAGATCTTGGGCTGATGCATTACTTTTTGGGCTTGGAGGTTTGGCAGAGAGATGGATGCTTCTTCATTGGACATGGGAAGTATGCAGTAGAGATCTTGAAGAGATTCAAGATGGAGGACTGCAAGCCTATGGCCATACCTCTAGTTTCCAACTGGAGGAAGATTGATGCATCAAGGTTAGATGGATTTGATCCTACCTTGTATCGTCAGCTTATCGGATCACTTATGTATCTGGTCAACACACAACCAGACATCAGCTTTGCAGTCAACTCTTTGAGCCAGTTCATGGTGGACCCTCGAAAAGTGCATTGGACGGCTGCGAAGCACATATTGCGCTACATCAAAGGTACAGTGGAGTATGGATTGGTTTATGAGCGAAGGGGGAGTGTATAGTTAGCAGGATTCACAGATTCTGACTGGGCAGGATGTGTAGAGGACCGGAAGCGTACTTCAGGTTGTTGTTTCACCATTGGATCAGGGGTTGTGTCTTGGTTCAACAGGAAGCAAAAGTCAGTTGCATTGAGTTCGGTAGAGGTTGAGTACATGGCAGCCAACATGGCTGCTTGTGAGGGTATGTGGCTGAGGAAGTTACTTTCAGGGTTGTTCGAGTGTGAGCTAGAGGCTACAGTAGTTCACTATGACAATCAAAGTGGCATCAGGCTATCTGAGAATCCAGTGTTCCATGACCAGAGCAAACACATAGACATCAGGTACCACTTCTTGAGAGATTGTGTTCAGAGAGGAAACATCCGGTTAGAGTACATACGGACAGATGAGCAGGTGGCAGACATTTTCACAAAGGCACTTTGCAGACAAAGTTTTGTGAAGTTCAGGGATAAGTTGGGGTTGCTACTAAATCCCTTCCTCATTGAGAGGGAGTGCTAAACTAGCAACAACAAGGAAGGTCTTCCTGCATGCATGTGTCCTTGCATGCAGAGGACTTCAATTAGGAAACCAGTTGTATTTAATTTACTTTTCCTAAGTTTACTTTGGAAAATAAATTAAAGTGATCTAAATTAACTTTAGTGAAACATTAGTTAAAGTGAAAGTGAAATTAGGGTTTTCGCTTTACCTAAAGTTATAAAAGAAAGGTCAATTGGTGGAGAGGACACAGTTGCATTTCGACAAAGACAGAGGAAGAAGTGTGAGAGAGAATTTTGGCAAAGAAGACGAAGGAGCACTAACTCTGGAAGACAACCTTAAATTGCAGAGGAGAGAAACAGGAGAATTTGGCGGAGGTACATCGTACAGCAGCAGCAAGCTGCCTTGGGAATCGTGCCATCTCACAGGTTTTTCTCAGTAATTTGTTGGGTGTTTTGATTTTTCCATCTAGGGCATCAATCGAGTTTCTGATATTGTAAAAGCTCTTTATTTTCTTAATAAAAATATCCTCTCATACTGCTGCACTGGTTTTCCCATCTTGGATTTTGTCCAGGGATTTCTACCCAAAAAGATTGTGTCGTTTCTATTGATGTGATTGATGTTGTAAATGGTTCTCGATTTTATATTCCACTACACACTGTAAAGAAGTTCATGTGTGATTATTTCAGTCAAATTTAAATATATTGTTTTAACCCTAGTTGTGCTTTAAAGGAAAATTTACATCCATCTCATATGGTTATTTCGGGTATATCAAGAAACCCCTTTTCCCCTTAATCCATCTGATCCATAATAACTAAAACTGACCAAGATACACTTGCACAACATTTCCCTTTACGACATTATTTAACTCCACGACACTGGTCTACAATCTTTACTTTCTACTTAAATTAATTAATGTGTTGAGAATGCTTTAAATTTCATATGTAGTCAAAGTTATCTAAATCATTGCAAGTCTTGTCTCAGTAATTCATTTTAAACTCCTAGACTAGTTTCATCATTTATTCCATAGCTTAAAATCCTTAGATTCTATTGCCGCCTTTCACGCACCTGGAGGGATTTTACGCAGCAGAAATCTTCGAGCTGCTAAGTACGTCCTTGGGGGCAAGTCTCGAGTCAGGTGATGTCACTTGATCTGGACTCCTTCGTTTAGGCCACTCCTAACGGAGCCAAGGGGGTTAGTCCCTACGAAAGAGTTTCTAAGGCTCTTGAAGTTTATTAGTTATGGATGAAATGGTTGTTAGGAGTTTTTTTAAAATTAAATAATATCTAAATCAAGTACTGCAAAAATTGAAATAATATAACTCAACAGCATAAAATGGCATTCACAATGGATTTGAATGAAGCAGAATAAAAGATTGATACAATATAAACGGGTGCCAAAATGGAGTCAAAGTAAAATAAGTGCTGCTGAAAATGAGAGATGTTTTGCAATGTACTTGGTTAGTTTTAATCTTATTCAATGATGAGTGGGTTAAGGGGAAAGGGGATTCCTGATATACCGTGAGGTACTAGGAATATGTTCGGATTCTAAGAAGAGTGGCTCCGCACGGGAAAATGTGGGCTAGATGGAGTCGTGGGGGGTGTTCAACACTACACCAACAAGGATGTAGTCTAACGGGACCCCACTGTCACTTTCTAGTTGTTCCCGCTTTCCCTGGAGAATTTGCCCACTACTTCTTAGGGTCGTTACGCTAGATTTTTGTAATGTTTTGAAGGTTGTAAATTTTATTAATGTGAATTGATTAATTAGATGTGAGGAATTAATGAATGCACAATACCGCTTTTGATATCCCCAAGTCTCAGACTAAGTTGAAAGGGGTAGAGCATACACGGTATAGACAAATGTTTCTTATGATTTAGTTAAAGCAAGTAACAAATGTATTAATCTATACATCCCTTTAAGGACGAATTGTGTGCTTGTGATTTATTCTAAACAATACATTAGTTTTGCATATAAGGAACTACAATCAGCAATCTCTTTCAAGACAAAGCCTTACTCGAGAGATCAAGACTGGGTTAGATATACAAATATATATAACTAAAGTTTCTAAAGTAACCTTTGAAATAGAATCTAGCTAGATAACGAATGCAAAACTAATCTAAAACTTTTAATTGAAAAAAAAAGGAAAGAAAAAGTCAATCACATCAAAGACGATACAGACTTCCCCAAATGGGGTAAGAGGGGTGTGGGAGCCGTTATCCCACTTGCTCTTTTTATTACTTTATTTACATTATCATTTTTTGAGGAATACTTTTTGTCCTTTGGAAATTACGATCAAATAGTTTACAATTGTTTTTAGAAGAATGGGTAAAGAAGAAATGGGAGAAAAAAAGAGGGGGTTGGAAGGAGCTTTTTTATGGTTCAAATCTTTGCAAGAGATTCCAAATCTCCTCTTTCTTGAAAGATAAATATAAAAACCAGCAAACAAAAAACTCAAGAAAAAGTTCGTATGTTAGCTAAAAAGTGCATAAAATTGTAAGAATCTCCTCTTTCTTGAAAGATAAATATAAAAACCAGCAAACAAAAAACTCAAGAAAAAGTTCGTATGTTAGCTAAAAAGTGCATAAAAATTTAAGATCTAGTACTTGCAAATGATAGGAAGAATATACTACTTCAAGTACTAAAGCTAAAAGGCTAGATCTAAGCTTTTAATACAGTAAACTTGGAAAATTTCTTAGATCTATATAACAAGAGATAAAATGATGAGCTTTAAATCTTAGATCTACTTGTTATGAAGCAAAACAGTAACTGAAAAGAAATACTTTGAAGTTTTGAGGATGAAGAAGGAAAATATCAAGCCCAAGCTTGAACAAATTTGAGAAAGGAGAGAGCCCATGGAACAAGAAACGTTAGATTCATAAAAATATAGTGAAGAAAGATAAGATGCAACCGAGCTCCGATCTCTATTTCACGTTTGGTGATCTGCAAAGCTACAAAAACCTTCAAGCAAGTGATTACATCAAGTATGGTAAATTAAACAAGAACAAAAGTGCACAAGTATAACCGACTACAAAACTCAACTCTTAGATCTTATATAACTACACATAAGTAAGCAAATTGAACCTTCAAATACCTACTCTATGGATTAGAATATAATCTTCTAAGCTAGATAATGAAACTTGCATAAACAATAATGAAGCTACATAGATATCACCTCGATTATAAGCCAAGCATTCACCATGAAAATTCTTCAATCTTATAAGCTACCTTGAAGCCCACACACTATCCCCCCTGGGGGATTTGCACTTGTCTTTTCATGGTTTGAATTTTTCTAACCTTTTTGCTTTATTTTGTAACACAATCACACACTTCGCCTCAAACACGCAATATAGTTTCTAAAGTAGATTCAGAGTTTAATTTTATGCTTTTTTGTTTTTTAAGTAAAGTAATTGGAATAAACATCCACCATTTCAGCGTATGCTCTTGCCCTTCACAGGTTCGCCCTGAACCTAAGTCGCCTGACACGAGGACACGGGACACGAAGGACACGGGGATTTGAGTGTCCGACACGGACACGGTGACCCCCGAAATCAGGACACGTAGGACACGTTATATATATTAAAAATATAGACATATAGATCCAAATTTTTACAAATATTCAATAGAAATCAAAATCAATGAACATTTAACATTAGTAATTACACATTTAAATCCTTCAAATCTTCTTCACCTGCACAACAAACACACTTTAGAGCGTGGGACACAGCGTGGGACACATGTGCCCTACATAGGGACACACTGAAAAGTCGTGTCCGACACGCTCTGTCAATCTGTCCGCGTCGGACACATAGACACGGGACACGCAGGCACTTTTGGACATGTCCAATATCTCAGCCCTGAGCTTTGGGATAGCCAAAAGTGGAAGGATGCACTCATTAATTTTTCACATCTAATAAAAACTCACCATTAATAAAATCAATCCCCACAACATAACGAAAATCCGGCAATTTCAAGCTTCACTATTTGTGGGCAAATTTTGCAAAGGAAGCGGGAATCACTAGAAAGTGACCACAGGGCCCCATCAGGCTACACCCTTGTTGGTGTAGTGTTGGACACACCCCCGTGACTCCATCTATCCCACACGTCCTTGTGCGAAGCCACATTAGTTGAAATCTGGACATATTCCCAAGTACTTTCGGGTATATTGGGAATCCCTTTTTCCCCTTAATCTATCTCATCTATAATAACTAAAAACTAACCAAGATACACTTGCACAACGTTTCCCTTTACAGCATTATTTGACTCCACAGCACTGGTTTACAATCTTTACTTTCTGCTTAAATTAAGCAATGTGTTGAGAATGCTTTAAATTTCATATGTTGTTGAAGTTATCTACATCATTGCAAGTCTTCTCTGAATAATTCATTTTAAACTCCTAGACTAGTTTCATATTTTGTTTCTTAGCTTAAATTCCTTAGATTCTTTTATAGGGACCACCCCCCTTCGCTTCGCTAGGAGTTGCCCTAGACGGAGGAGTTGAGTGTTGAGTGACAATATCTCAACTCGAGACTTGCCCCAAGGACCACCCAGTGGCTTGAAGATTTTTTCCACAGCAAAACCCCCCGAGGTGCGTGAAAGGCGACAACAACGTCTATACAAAGAGGGAGCACTAAGGCAACTCCTATAAAAAGCAAGAAGTATGACACTAACCTAAAAAAACAAAATGAGCTAACTCTGGAGATAGAGAGTTGATTTAGAAGAGAAATGTACCAAGAGAATGGATATAGAACATGTGATTCAAAAGTGTTAACTCCTAAGTAGCATGGGTACCCATAACTGAGGTTCGGGGACACGTACCCGTCTCGCCTTACCTAATACAGGAACAGGTAGTCTTGGAAGTACCCAAGAAGTACCTGGTACCTGTTACCACCTAAGTTGTACTTGGTGGTTTTTCAAGTGAGCTGACGAAGTAGAACAAGTACACTTGTTCATGATAAGTTCAAAAGTCTGTTAGGTTTTTTCTGGGAGTCTGTTCGAAATTTTTGTAAATACATGTTCATACCCCATTGGGGAAATTGTAAAAAATGTGTTAAAGCATGATAATTTTTATAAAAGGCTTGGCTTCCCAGACTTGAGCATCAAGCCGACTAGCCCAGAGTGTTTTTTCCCTTGGTTATTATTGGTTGTTGAACAAACGACTAATAATTTTTTAGTTTTTCACTCACACCTCCAAAGTTGGGGTAGTCGTCTTGGTGGTTAGGTCTTAGGAGGTTATTAGAGCCATCGTGTCAGTTTTTTTCAATATGCTAGGCATTCAAATTGAGTCGTATGGACATGTACTAGGTCCCCCTAGAGTTTCGTCTGATTTCAAGAAAAATAAATTTTCCTGCAAAAATTAGGCAATTTTTAATGGTTTAATTAAAAAAATTCAAAGTGTAATAAAAGTCAGATGCGAAGTCCCATTTTGGCGTGGGGATGTTCGTTTTCACACTCAAAGCGTCCTCTTTACTCCAAAGGCCACTTTTCATATCATTCAGGCGACCGAAACACCCAGTGGAGCATTATTCGGCTAAAAGTGCATCAAGATGGCATTTTAATGCTAAATTTCAACATTTTGGCACTAAAGTCAGGTTTCAAAAGTGAAAAAATTAAAATATTAAAGGGTGGGATGACATGGCAAGTAGACCATATAATCGTGCGACCCTTTTTCCATGTTATAACTTAAACTTTGGTTATAAATTAAAGAGTGGAGAAAGGTGTGTAAATGTGGGTGACGTCAACCACACTCACACTAAGTTCAAACTCGCGTGTGAAGAGGAGGATGGGGTGGGCCCCTTTAGCATGAAGTTTAGTATTGAAACTTTGGTTTATTTCCTTTGTGCTAACCAATGTATTATGATAAGGTGATGTCAACCTCTTCACATCAAAGTTTTGAAGCTCACGTGAAGATGGTGACGTGAACTCCACACGCTAGCATGTGAAGGCGTGAGGTGGGAAAGGGTTGACCCCTTTCAATCTTAAAACTTTTGTTTATTTGTTTAAAACTTAAACTTTGGAGCTAGCACTTCAACTTGGTAACATCACCAAGGCTTCACATCAGCTCCATAAGCTCACGCGTGAGGGAGAAGGACGCCAGGTTTGGAGGAGTTAGGTGGTTAACTAGTGCATGATGATTGGTTAGAGTGGTTGTTAGGTGAAAGGTGTCATTCACCTTTTCAGTGTGACTTACTTCAACTCAGTGTCACTCAGTTCAACTCAGATACACTCCGAGTCTATCTTCAGTGTAGGTAGCCCCCTCTGGGTCATTTTTGTTATTTAAGCAGGCTCTCGATCCATTGTTTTGCATGGTCAAAGGATTGAAGGAATGTTATTGCTTGTATTATATTGTTTCCCATTTGGAATAAAGAAAGCTTTGGAGGCAAGATCTATGGTGTAATGCTTTTCATGTGTGGATGGTGATCGTCAAGTGCTTATAAGGTATAATATGTATTATTTGTCTTTGCTTTTTGTTGTATAATTGTGGTCCTTGAAGGGGAGCTCCCTCCCAGTAGGGTAAGAGATTATTCTAGTTTGATTTATGCTCTTACTGTTTGCTTGTTTTAGATCTCTTGGAGTTGCATGTATTTTAAGTTTAATTGCATGCTTTCTAATTGTCTTTTTCCAGCAGCACCTATGTTTTAACCATTTGTTTGTGCAAGAACTTCTAAGTTGCAGGTGATCTCACTTGTAGAAGGGGTTGAGCTAGTTTGAATCTTCCTCATCTTCAAGATCTTATTGAGGACACAGTCCCTCGGTGTTCCACTAAAGCAAACTCCATGGCCCAACATTCCCAGGATTCTAGCACTCTTTCTATCTCTCTTTCCTTAACTTTAAAAAAAAGTTTAAACTTCTTGGTTACTGTTTCTTACAAGTTTTCAGATCTCGTTTATGCAAGTTTCATAATTTAGATCTGATTTATTTCATGCTTAGATCTTGAAATTTAAAAAGTTTATCTGATACTATATTTAGCATGGCTAATTTCTCTTTTATGCAAGTTATTCATAGTAAAATCTTAAGGCTTGAAGTAGAGTCTAGTACTTGATTTTAAAAGTTATATCTCACAAATCTAAAGTGCTTGAATTGGCTTCCCTTTAAAGGTTGTCCAAGATCCTAAGAAAAGTGGGTCTCACAAGCCCACTCTTCTTAGTTACTTGCTTTCTTAGATCTAGTATTAACTTAGTTTTTGTTTAGCTAATTTTTTTGAGATTGTCCAAAGACACTTTTAAAGTGTTTTGGGGCACTCTTCACTAACATTTGCTTGCTGGTTTTTAGCAGGTCCATCCAAAAAGAGGAGGAGGTGCTACCCGAAATTGACATTTGGGCCATTTGAAGCTCCCCAGGAGTGTTCACTTCTTCCGGTTTCTTTTTTTTTATAGTTTTGTAAGCCCTTGGGTTCATCTTCTATAAGAACCAGGTGGCATTTTCTTCAAAGCATTGTAACCGAGTAATAAAAAAGATCTCGAGTTGGCTCTTCCGAGCCCACTCCCCATCCTCCCAGGGGGATCCGCGTCGGTGTCCATTTTTTGCATTTTTTATTTTTTCTTATTTTTGCTTTAGTTTAGTTTGTTTTATTTATCTGCAATGTAGTATACTTCGTTTAAGATTGCAATATCTTATCATATCATTCCATATTCAAAGTAATACTACAACTTACCTCACGATTTCCAGAGTGACCCGAAAGGGGTAAGAGATTCATGGTAGATTAATTATATAACTTTCTTTATATTTTTCTTGCATTTTAAGTTTAATATTCTCACATAAAAACATAAATAAAATCTACCCCTCCTTGCTTTCCCGATTAAGGTTCACTTGAACCGACAGAGATTCTTAGAGGTCACTTTTTGCCTTTTTAACAAACAAAACTATTCATAAAATCTTCTTAGTTACTTGCTTTCTTAAATCTAGTATTAACTTAGTTTTTATTTAGCGATTTTTTTAGGTTGTCCAAAGACACTTTTAAAGTGTTTTTGGGCACTCTTCACTGACATTTGCTTGCTGGTTTTTAGCAGGTCCATCCAAAGGAAGAGAAGGTGCTCCCCGAAAATTGACAGTTGGGCCATCCGAAGCTCCCTAGGAATGTTCCCTTCTTTTGATTTCTTTTTTTTTATAGTTTTGTAAGCCCTTGGATTCATTTTCTATGAGAACCAAGAGGCATTTTCTTCTAAGCATTGTAACCGAGTAATAAAAAAGATCTCGAGTAGGCTCTTCCGAGCCCACTCCCCATCCCCCCACAGAGGTGTTGTCTGTCGATTGCACACCAGCAGCAGAAATCTTCCGAAAGCTGTCTCCTCACTTGAGAAAGTGGGAGAGGTGTGACCTTGGGGGCAAGCACAGAGCTAGGTACTGTCACCTAGTCCTAGCTCCTCCATTTAGGCTAACTCCTAACGAAGCCAAGGGGGGTAGTCCCTAACAAAGAGTTTTCTATGGCTCAATGTTTAAGTTAAGTTTTGGATGTTTTGGATGCGGATGGGTGTTGTTTAAGAGTTATTGTAATTTAAAATGATTAATATTAAGGGGATGATGATTAATCAAAGCAATCCACGTTGCTAACAAGAGATCACACAGATAAGCAAAGATTCCAGACTTATAACTTAAGCATTCAAATATAATCAATTGAAATGGACCATAGACAGTTGATCAAGATAGAAAATTAATCAAATATAACAAAGGACCAGTGCCTTATGGAGTCAAATAAGCGCGTGAAATAAAGTCTAGGAATTAAGCTAGTGAGTATTAGGTTTTGCAAGTGCTCTTGGTAGATTTTAAGAATTTTAAATGCTCTTGATTAGGGTGTCAAGTTTCAACGAAGGTTTGTCAAAGCAGGGAGACTCTTCTAAGTTCCCTCCGTTGAAGACATGTCGAGCCCACCCAGTATCCCAAGCTGGTATCGCAAAGATTGACCAGCTAGCCGAGAATCTAAGACAGCAAGAGGTTCCGGCGCCTCTACTAGGAAGTACTTTGGAAGAATCCCTACAACGCCGGTGCGTTGGTTACGGGTGTTTAAGTATTATTAAGTTACTCTTATAGGGTTTAAAGATCCAGTGTCGTTTCTGGGTATTCCGATCTGGGATCGGTCAGAGCATACTCCGGCAAGGAGGGAAAGGAGTTAATTAATTAAAGGGGTGTGTGTGTTGAAGGTTTTATTAAGTTAATTAATTAGACTCTCTGACAGAGAGCGCTCTTAACCTTGTCTTATGACAAAGGTTCAAGAGACTTAATTAATCTAAATGCCTAATGCAAGGATGTGCAAAACTAATGATGCTCTCTGATGGAGAGTGCTCTTAACTTGTGTTATTGCAAGTTCAAGAGTCTTACTTAGTTTGTTAAGCTAGATTGAAAGAAATAAAACAATAACAATCTAACTACCCAAGAGTCTCTTTCAGGATTTTTAGGGCCCTAATCGAGAAAGCAAGGGGGTAAGTATACAAAAAAAACAGAAATTGTACAATGCTTAAATAAATAATCAAATCAAATATTTTTCTTCATTTTTCATGTATGATAAACTAATTAGCAAATAAACTATCAAGTTAAAAAGGAAAAATTCTAAAGATTATAAATTACTCTATCCTACTTTCAGCAAAACATGAAGAAAGCATGAAAATGGGAGACGATACAAGCTTCCCCCGAATGGGGGAAGAGAGGTGTGGGACCTGTAATCCCACTTGCTTTTTATTAATTTGGTTACAATGCTTTCCTTTTTTGCTGCTCTTTTTGCTTCCTTTTCTTTGATCCTGAAAGGTCTTTGGAGCAATCTGTAGAAGGGGAAAAGAAGAAGAGGGAATTTATAGTTTTTTAGGGCTTGCTTCTTCAAAATTTTGCAAGCATTTCCACTGTACCTGTCACAAAAGTAAAAAATCAGCAAGCATGTATTGTTAGAATATGGCAGGAAAGACAATGCACAAAAAAAAAAATTTAAAAAAAATTTGAAAAAAAAATCTATACTTAGAAATTTAATTTTTTTTGGATTTTACGTGCAAAGCATAAAACGTTTTCCTAGATCTAAAAATGTAAACTAGATCTAGCAAAGGCCCTAAAAACAGATCTGAAATAACAGAGATTTGAAGCTTAGATCTATTTTATGAGCAAGTACAAAATTTAAAGAAGAAAGGTAAAGAAGTAGGTTTACTTGTGGATGGAACACGAGATGGAGGAAGACTCCAGCTTTCTTTCGAATGGGAAGAGATCAATCTTGTAGGCCCTGCAATTACAATATGTTAAATGGTAGGTTGCTTGAAGCTTGGGCTGGATGTAGCTGAACTCGCACCCTTCTTCAACCTGTGACCTGCTAATAACAAAACTTAGATACAAGTGAGATCATATATATGAAAAGTAAGCAAAGGAAACTCAATCGAGATCAATACTACGTATAACTAACTACTCATGTTCA
>LPNX010460176.1:0-23181 GCA_001517045.1 Pseudotsuga menziesii | reverse complement strand
TATATATATATATATATATATATATATATATATATTAACTACAGTACATCGACGTACCCAAGTACCCTATTTCAAAAAGTGGCATCCCCGTAGCAGTACCCATCCCAGCACCCTAGAAACTTAGGTTAAATCTATCGTGGTGCACTATAAGCATATCTCCTAACATCGAAGGATGCATGAAGGAAGCTCAAAATAGTACTATCTAGAGGAAGAACTTGAAGTGGAGCTATAATGGATAATGTGCCACCGCATGGAATGGGGGAAATATTTTAAAAATCGAACTTGGACTCGGACTCGAAATAATCTAAGGGTCAACTCGAACTCGAACTCGGCCATGACTTGAACCGATCTAAACTTAATGGTTCAGTTTCTAAAAAATACATAAAACATTAAAATTTTAATGGAAAAATATTATTTTAAAGATTCCAAACAATTAGAGCCAAAATATGCGAAGTATGCCTATGTGTATACCATGTAAGGGTGCATATATCAAAACAATACCAAGTGCAATACATATGTGAAACAAAATGCATAATCAACAAAGCTTTAAACGGCCTCTAGAATCCAAAACACAACGTGCTACAAGCCTACAAGGTACTAGCCTATACATATCAATGATCAACATGATCAATCATGAAACCTATCACCGCAATTGGAAATGGGATCTTTGGCATGAGCTATAGGACCATCCTCTAGCATGTCTATTTTTTAACAAGTCTGTATTTCACACGTGGCATGTAGTTGAAGAGTAGGTTCACATTTGGTGTCTTTCAATGGTTTAGTGCACTTGTCTTCAGTTTGATGCAATTCAGTTAACTAGAATTTTGAAAACTGCTAACTCTGTTGAATTTTGGATGGGAAGTGAAATTCTATTTTCATCATATGAGGTATGATGAGGTTGGAACCCCTCTCAAACATCTTGAAACAATAAATGATAATAAAAAAAATTAAGTGAAAGGGTAGTTTCCCTTTCTACCCTTTTACTTTAAGAATTTTATATTATCATTCCAAGTTAGCTTATGTCACTGTCAAGCAAGTAGATTTTTACCCCAAATAGTGTTATGATCTATAGGAACCCTACAAAGCAAGTTGAGTCAACAATGAAGTAGGTTTAGACTCTTAGGGTTAAGGTTTCTAGGTCAATTTTATAAAAAATGAATTTAAGTGCCATGCATATGACCTATGCAGTCCCTCATTGACTTGGACGAGTCAATACAGACTTGGTCGAGTTGATCAATTCGGTACTAAATCAAACACAGAACCGTTTCAATGGATGAGTTGGGTCGATTAGGGGTCAAATCAGTCAACTTGGCCGAGTCCGAGGCCGAATTTTCAAACATTGGTGGGGGTCCTACTACTGTGACCTAAATGAAATTGTTCAGCTACTAGGATGGGGCCAAGACTGCCCACACCGCTGGTGTCTGCCAAAAGTGGAGGTGGTCCTCCATGTTCTAACTAATCTGTGGTCAAAAGCAATACTACCATCCGTCTGTCTCTTAGTGCCCCTACAAGATGGGAGCACTGGAAAGAAAGAAGTAATTGTTGAGTGAAAGTTGGTCCAGACTACGAATGTCATCTAAGAACAAGGGAGCGAAGTCGAAGGGCCTCCTGTAAGTATACGACTAGACTTCTCTGATTGGGATACCTGAAGAAACTAGTCAAAGTCTGAAGCTCTGTGGGGACCCTAAAAAGACAATGGAATCGCTTGCAAATCACATAGATCTCAACCTCTCGAAGGTGAATATCTGGCAAATCCTATCTGATCGACCAAATTGTTGATCCATCTCCACCCTGAGACGATGAGAAGTGAACGAAGAGTGTGTGCCCAATTGCGAAGTGTAAAATGGGGTCGAACAATGAGACCATCCCTTAGATCCATGATTTGCTTAGTGTAAAGGGCCATGTTTGGATGTAACCCACCCTGAGGGTTGATCCAAGTGACCTGCACAAACTACCTATAAATATCATCTCAAGTGATTCTAATTAGCTCCTTCCTGATAGGTAAGGGACAACCAGGCACGTCCAAGGAATACCTAAATGGAGGAAGTCGGTCCACTGCAATACCAATAGACACCAAAAGATTTGCAACCCCCGCATACCAACACCTAGTGTGGCCTGAAAAGCAATGGACTCTGATCAGAGAGATATGCCAAAAACGGGTACCGATCTCGCCCTTTCATCAAGTCAACAAAGCTTTGAAGCCAGTGTAAGAGTGAGACAAGGCTGAACAAAATCTCAAGCCGAAAGGGCCGAGCACCGAACTCTGCAAGAGAATTATCTATAAAACACATGGGATTTAAGTTTTTAACTTGATCTATTTTAAGTTAAAATAAAATCCCAACATTTAAATGGCAATGAATATTGGATTCCTCTTTGAAAGGAGGTATTGTGAAAACTCAAAAAGTCACATTTCAGTATTCGTGAATTGTGATATTTAGGGGAACCCCAACAGGATTTCTAAGAAATGGATCCCCAAGAAAAGGGTGGATTGCATCATTGTCAAATTTGTAGATTAAGGTCACCTAATTCTGCTTTGTATTTACCCGAGTAAGCATTTGAAATTAATTTTTTTAAGGCTTAGAGAACTGCGGTTACAGCTTACCTCAGTTGCTGCTTACTCACTCAGGATTTAACATTCATGTTATATCACGAGCGCCTCGGTACCTCCCTCCTGCTTGAGTGTGGACTGGAACTGCAATCACTGGGGAACTATGATTTCATGACATACAGGCTTACAGCATATTAATATTTAAAAAGGGGAATTTTACAATTTGGGAATCTTTCACCATGCCATAACTTTTTGTTTGTATTACTCTGTTAATTGTTTTGTTTGTAGTTCTTTGTACTAGGACATGATTGTGGACAAAGAATGAGTTGATAAGTGGACAAATTCAGCATTTCTGTTAAATCTATTGTTTTCTAGTGAGGCAAAGTTCCACCTTATTCTACTCATTTTTTGAAATTCTGGAAATCTGAATTTTCTTAAAATGAGCTAAAATTTCATCGATTAGGTGGAACTATAACTTCCAACAAAATCCCTACCATATCTGGGGAAGAATTTTGACCAGAAAAGAGTTGAATTAGTCTACTTATTTACTTAATCCTGGTACACAGTACTATCACGATTCTCTACAATATGCAATCTTCCTTCCAACCTTCTTTATTTGGTAATATTTTGTATATAGTGTTAGATATGAATAATGTGTGTATATACTATATACAATGTGTATGTAACTTATATGTGAAACCTTATAGGCTGCGCTTCTCTTCCTGTATCTTGTTTCGTTTCCCGCTTCTCGTTTTTGGTAACTTACCCAAAATCACTCTATGCACTATCATTCACACCCAACACCAAAATTGTAGCCTTCAGAATTGTGGCCTCGAATTCGCATTTAGAAATAAAATTGCATAATGGAATTATTCCAGTCGACAAGTAGTAGCCAGCACCAGGTCGGGTAGGGACACGTCTTGTCTGATAATGAAGTAAAGATGACAAGTGAGGCGTTGGGTTCAAACCCAACAAAGGAAAGAGGGAAATATGGCTCTGGTTAAGCACAAAGCAGCTACCGACGGCCGCAACAGGGCATGGGGTTTTATACTTCGCAAATAAACAATGCCCATGTCAAATATTGGGAAGCCAACGCATTCATTACTTTCTTGAAACAAAATCGGGATACACCTTACGCTATTTATTTTCTTCTTTGCAGGAACAGGGGCAAGGATTCACCAAATATACAGGATGCAAATGATTTGGAAGCAAAAATAAAAGAGCTATTCCCATGAACCTTGTAGGCACAAGCAATGACGCCAATATCCAACTTAATAATACCCAAAAGCCAGATACGAAAAGGCAACGCTGGGGAAACTGTATAAACAGATGGTTTGACCAAGAAAACGCAAGCTACGAAGAATAATGAAAGGAAATGAAAACAGACGAGATCATGTAAATAAAGTCATAGTCTATCCACATCGCAACAGTTCCGATTAACCTTACAGCATCTGAACTCAAACATAAAGAAAACCATATTAACCTTATAATATCTGAACACAAACATGAAGAAAAGCACACTTGCAGAGAGCCGAACTCTTACCTCGTTCATAACTTTCAGAACTGACAAAAATCTACCAAAAATCAAACGGCTTCACCTCCGACAGCCATTCCAAATTCGCCATAAAAATGGGCCAGAGATCATCACTTAATAATAAGAACAATCAGCAGACGTCGAAAACTGCAGTAAAAGACTCAGAACACGGCCTTACAAATGCCCATTAATGGCCATTCCTCTCGGCCAACATCCCTGTCCACTCCATTCACTGCCTACTACTAACGTGGCAACGTCATAAATTACATATATAATGTTTTCCTCGTTTTTTTTTCTTAATTTTCCCGGCTTACAATTTCACGTGCAAAAATTGAATGTGGTCCGTGGGACATTTCGTTCACAAAGGATCAGTTTATAGATCAAAATTAAATTTTAATTCGGTCGTTAACTTATGGTGAGGAATCAGGATAATTATCATTCTCTGCTATTCGTGAATATGAAAGAAATCTATATCTTTTCTTATCCGAATTTATAAATTATAATAATGTGTGATCGTAATTTATGTAATGTTATATTCTCAAGAATTATTTATTTATTTAGTAAATATAGAATTTTTATAATAATAATAATGTATTTTTAAGGTTATAGCTAACTTAAACACTAATTTGGTGTATGAGAACCTCTTGTTTATGGGACAAAAGGCCTTTTTTGGGGGTGTAGATATCCTACTCCCCTCTGGATTTGAACCTATGAACTTTTAGGAGAAAACATGAACATCGTGAGTGGGCCTAATGGTTAAGAACATGTGTTATCTCCTTGGAGGTCACAGGTTCAAAACCGGCGGGGGGTAGGGTTGTTCATTTGGCTCGTTGTGACAAGGCTAGAAAGGTAGGCGACCGCTGGGATAGAGGCTCACCCTGGTGGGCTTCGGGATGTCTCGGCCCCTGTTGAGTCACAAGTCATGACACTCTTATTTTCAACTCTTAATATATATTGAGTGAATATATTATTCAAATTATGTTATCCAATAGTCCTAAATTCCACTTCCCATATATAGTATTATTTTTAGAGTTTTTGGGTTTGTAGTTGTAATTTATATAATGTTATATGCTTTATTATGACTAAATGTAAAGAATCTACATTGATATTTATCTTCGTCTCCAAGTATATGTGGATTTCTTATGTTATCTCCACAGTGATACTCTTCATTTTCTTCTTTAAATGCTTATTGATTGGTTATATTATATATTAATCCCAACTTCTAATCTTAATACTTGAGCATATGTGGATTTCTTATGTTATCTCCACATTAATACTCTTCATTTTCTTCTTTGAATGTTTATTGATTGTTTATATTTGTATTAATCCCAACTTTTAATCTAGGGAGGTTTTGATTCTTGATGATTGATTAGGCCATGTTTATTATTGATTATTGAGAAGCCATGGGCTTATGAAATCTCTCTTGCTTTGAGTGGTGCTACAATTCCACTAAGACCTTTAAGACCTATTGATTAGTGACCCCACTCATACTAATTAATGGGCTTACACTCATTGTAATGAAAGGGTCTAGCAAGCCCATACTTTAATTTGTGTATAAAAAAGTAGATAAATCAAATCTATAGTGCACAAATTCATTTAAGTAAAGACTACACCTCCATCTCAAGATTGGAGGGGGGCAAAGGCAAGTTTTAATTTCTACTCTACACCATTTTTATGCTCATGTGTCTATGGGCATTAAGGAGGCACCTCGCTCCTTTTGGCACAATTAGGAATATGTATGTTGCCAATTATTCAACATGATTTTATGTTATTGTGATCATAAAAATTTAATTATAAATGAAAGAGTATGGTATAGTAATAACACTTGCAATTGTTATTGATACCACATATATAATAATTACAAGACAAAAAAAACCCATAAAACATGGACACTATCAATTGTTATAAATATTATATATATATAACTACAAGTTGATACCACATATATATAATAATTATATGACAAAAAAAACTGGACACTATCAATTGTTATAAATATCACATATATAATTATAAGAAAAAAAACCATAAAAAACCATAAAACATGGACACTATCAATTATTGTAAATATCACATATATAACTACAAGTCAAAGAAGACCCATCAAATATGGACATAGAATAAGAAAGGACGTTATCATGTCAACATAAACTCCATAATATTGTTATACACGATTTGAACATTATCATACCCTCTCACATGAAAGAGTAAGACATAAAGATAGACCATACTTTACCCCCTCAACAATTTGAACATTATTATACATCTTCGTGCAATGATTTCATCGCTTATTCTATGGAGGTGTAAATACCTTACACTTCTGTAAATTCATGCATGTAACATCTAAAGATGAAATATGTTCCTGACCATTAAGTCTAATAAAGTTATACCATATTACCCGTTTCAATTTTATTTTTTTAAAGTTATACCATGAAGTGGCCTTAATCTTGAATCATGGTCAATGTGCTTACATATATCAAACAAAATAGTTAACCATATAAAATGAACTTAGTGTGACCCATTATAATAATGTACATAACTTCATGAACCTATAAAACCCAATGAGAAAGTGACCTTATATGTTATATATAATGTATATTGTCTTAGAAACAATCATAGAGATTTGTCTTCTAATAATTGGAACATGCTTAGTAATAAGGCATTCTTACTTGTTTTTATGTTTAAACATAAGAGTTATTTTAGAAAAATATGATATGTTTTTAATTATGATAGTCATTTATGTAAAAAAAGAGGTATGGACAAGTAGCAACAGCTATAAAAAAACATATTTTGTAAGGCTTATATAACCAAAGAACAATATGGTTCGTAGTTTTATTTAATAAAATAATAGATTATGATCTTTTTTTCCTAGAAAAAATAGGCATTCTCGGGTTTTTACTTAATATTGTCATGCTTAATTATCTATCCATGCATATTAAGACTTTTTTTGTTGTTGTTGATATTTGATGGTTCAAAATTACACAATTGCTTTTCTATCTTTTCCATGTCTTTTCATAACATTGTCATTTTCTTGTAAATGTTGGTATTCGAAAGTATCCTATTACCAAATTGTTCATGTGATTCTATAAGTGTCTATGGACTTAGATACTTGCTTTCTTGAAAAGATGGGATCAACATCTGTGGCGTTGGTGTGAATGCAAACTATCCTAATAATGAAAATAGTGATAACATTCCATCTATGCAATCTTTATGTTCTAGTCCTCGTGTTTATGTTTATGTCTTGCTCTTGCATGTTAGGGTGGGTACGTGTACAACGTTAATTTGGAGTTAGAGTTCATAATTCTCTATTGATCAATCAAAATTGTTCACACACACACAAATATTCCCCTATGTTGATGTAATAACATCCATTCTTATTCTAGTGTCCATGTTTTATGGGCCTTCTTCAACTGGTTTTTTGCGTAAGGGTAGGCATTATTTTATATTATAGGTGGTAACAAAGTGATCACACACGTAACAAAGAGTACCAAGTGAGGTGTCTCAACCTCAAACCTATATTGTGGCTTATCAAGCTCACATAATTTATAATTGGTAAGTGTGGGCATTCCTTGTTTATAGGTATATAGGAAGAATAAAATAGTATTCCAATGTCAAAGATTCACCAATTATACAATATGCAAATGATTTGGAAGCAAAATTAAACGAACTATACTCATGAGCCTTATAGGCACAAAGAAATGATACCAATATCTAACCTAATAATACTCACAAGCCATTGACGAAAATGCAAAATTGGGTGAACTATATAAGCAGAAAGCCTAACAAAGAAGGTGCACCAAAGAAGAATGATGAAGGGAAATAGAAACATAAGGAATCGTGCAAACAAACTCATAGTCTATCCACATGGCAAGTGTTTCTATCAACATTACATCATCTAAGTGACTCAAGCATAAAGAAAACAGTATTCACCTTGCAACATTTAAACTCAAACATGAAGAAAACACACTTACAATGTACATAAGGTCGAACACTTCTCTCATTCATAAGATTTGAACCTCTTTGGGGATGAAACAAAAATCTACTAACAATCACATGTCACCACCTTCCATAGCAATTCCAAATGCTTCATGTAATTAGGCCAAAGATCATCACTTAAAACAAAAAACAACAAAGCTTAGAAGTTGATTTGTAGGACCAACATAAACATAAAAGAATCAATGCATGCCCTAATGAATATGTAATAACCTCATAAACATAAAAGAATCAATGCATGCCCTAATGAATATGTAATAACCTCTTAAATTAGTATATATAGTAATTTTCTCTTTGTTTTGGTTCTCAACTTCACAATTATATATACAAAATTGAATATAATTTTTTTAAACATTTTTATGTAAAGATAATCAATTTATAAAAACTTTAAATTATAAAATAAAAATATATATTTATAATCAATTAAATATTAAAAAATTAACTGATACATTGTATTTTCTCACACCTGTAACTCTCAAAAAACACTAACTAATTCAAATCAGACTATTTACCAAAAAGTTAGAAAACATAAATGAAAAGTATATTTTCGAAATATGAAAAGAGACTAATAACGCTACGTGCCCGAAACATATCCTAAGCCACATCAAATTACCATCGTGTAAATATTAAAAGATGCAGTTTTGTAAATCAAGCACGTTAGGACCATAGTATATAAATCTAACACACCACACTGTAATATTAAATGAATGGGACCATTATGTGTTGAGAGTTTGTAAGATTTTTAAGTTTTGAAGTTTACTTTTTGGTTAATTTTTTTTGGGTTCAGATATGGTGAATAGATATGCTATTGTCTTTAGAGTTTTGTGGTGGATATCCATTATCTTTAGAGTTCTTTGGTTGATGTCTATTTACTCTATTATCTAGAGAGCGTTTTATTATTATTTTATTATTTGTGATCATTATTTTTATAATTCTATAGCATCATCATTTTTAAAGTGTTATGGTTTGTTTGTGTATTGCTACATTTTTTAAAATTAAAAAATTGTAATGTGTTATTTAAAAAGAATCAAAGTCATATGGTGTTTTTAATAAATTTTTTGCATTGTTATTTAGAGCTTAAAAAATATTCAATTTTTTCACAAAAAGTATATATTTTATAAAACTAGGATATCTAGGCTAAATCCAATAAGATCATTGTCAAAAGTTACTACAAACTAATTACATATGTAATATATAAGATCTATATAGAACTTAAATCCACCACATGTTCTTCAATATGTTATTAATAGTCAATAAATCCATCCATAGCTTTAATAGACTTTTTTGAAAGTATATTAGCCTTGTCATTTAATTCTCGATATATATGAGAGAATGAGATATTGGAATAATCAGATCAAGAGTTCTAGCAACCCACTAATCAAGTTGGATGACCTGTAAACGATAAATTCCAATTGCCCAATCAATCACAACCCATGAATCTCCCATAATATCGATATTGAAAATATCCCTTTTATGAGAGAACCATAATAGCCCCCTAAGTGCAAGGAGTTCTTCCTTTGTGTTGGTACGATTACCAACGCCCATCCTTAGAAAAACTTGATGATCTCACTTAATTTTAAGGACCATTCTAGCCCCGCGGTGGCCCTCCTCCTCAACACCATAAAAAAAACCAGTAGACATACCACACTCCACAATGGACATTTTAGGAGATCTAATTTTATGTTTGAACCTCTATTTGAAATGCTCATGAAAAGATTTGATAATTTTAGAACAAACATGGAAACTTGAAGGTTAAATATCTTCAAAAATATACATGTTCTTGCTTTCGAGACCTTCCAAATAGCAAATAATGGGAGCTACTTGAATTTGACTTTGGTATGAACCCACTTGTAAAAACAATCCTGAAATTTTGGTATTTCCTAGTCATCTTGATGATGAAGAAGTCCTAAACCCCCCAAAATAGATATAAAGAAAAGGAACTAATTAAAAATGTGAGAAACAGTTTATGCTTCCATCGAGCTACATAAGAGACAAATTCCAAGACCATGAAATCCTCTCTTAAGGAGATTGTCCCAGGTGAGAATTTTATTCTCAAGACAAAGCCACAAAAAGAATATAGTTTTTAGATGAATTCACCATTTCCATATTGACTTTGTCCACCACTTTAGGTCATAAATAGCTTGATTAACTGTAATAGCCTCATAAGCCTTTTTAGCAGTTAGAACTCCATTTGCACCTACCCAATCCCAAACTAGCAAGTCCTCTTGATCTATTAATTTTATCTAACTCTATTCAAATTCATGACATAATGATTCCATTCATCAACTACCTCTTCCAATAATCCTAAGTTGTTGGCAAGTACCAATATGATGAAGAAGCTTCAGATCCAACCAAACGCCTCACATATGCCAAAACTTGAATATTAACCTATGAAGTTGAGCCAGTAAAGGAGAAGATAACTTATAGTTTCATGCATACCCTATAAAAGGATCAATACCAATGAAAATATGAGTGCCTTTGCCAATTTTCCAACTCAGTTATCCTGCCAAATACAGGAATGTTCGAAATAAGCACCTCTAAATACTAGAAGCATTAGCTGGAGACTTTTGCGGATTCTGAATCCACTGAACCATTAAGAAATATTTTAAGTATTGAGCTTTAATTACTTTACTCCACAAACCATCTCCAAATATTCCTCTCCATAGACTTTTAACACTTAAAGCATGATTGAACCATTCCCAATGTTTAAGACCCCATCCTCCCAAATCTTTTGGTAGAGAAATACTTTCCCATGAAGTTAAATGAAATTTAGAGACATCCAAATTACCTGCCCATAGAAAGTGGGAAATCCTCTTTCTTATACTATTGATTACTGAAACATGAACCATAGCGAGATAGAACTAGTAAACATGAATACTTCCAAGGACATATTCAACTAAAATGAGATGACCTCCAATAGACATCAATCCAAAGGTCCAATTGCTAATCCTCTTACCCACCTTTT
Organism: Pseudotsuga menziesii; assembly: GCA_001517045.1. Classification (NCBI taxonomy): domain Eukaryota; kingdom Viridiplantae; phylum Streptophyta; class Pinopsida; order Pinales; family Pinaceae; genus Pseudotsuga; species Pseudotsuga menziesii. The sequence continues at coordinate 12,141 of LPNX010460176.1, read as the reverse complement.
GCAGGAGCCAATCTCAATCCTTTTTTATGTAACCATTTGGTTTCAAATAGTCCAAGGTAATTAAATCCACAATCCAACTTCTCCATATGAAATGGAAAAAGGTGTGAGATTTGATCACTAATCCCTTTAATCTACTTACCATGTTTAGCATAATCAATGAGTCTGCTAAGACCTTCAATAACCAAAAGGAACAACAATGGAGATAAAGGACATCCCTACATGAGTCCTCTACTACAAGAGAAGAAGGAGGTAGGAGATCCATTAACCATGACAACAAATGAGGTTGAGGAAATACATGCCATAATCCAATTTATCACTTCCCTCGAAAGTCCAATCTGGATGAGAACAAATATGAGGAAAGACCAATCCACTCGATCATATGCTTTTATCAAATCCATTTTTAGAATGAAAGCTTGGATATACTTGGATTTAATAGAGTGAATACATTCTAGGGACACACCCACCGCATCCAATATTTGTCAATTGAAAAGAAAACCAAATTGTTCTTTTGTGATCAAATTTTCCAAAATAGGCTTGATTCTATTGGATATAATCTTCGTTATAACTTTATAAATCAAATTACATAATGAGATAGGTTTGTAGTCACTAAAAGTCTCACGCTTATATTTTTTAGGAATCAAAGCAATGTAAGTAGTATTCATATTGCCTCGAACAAACCCATTTCTCTTGGACTCTTCCACAACCTCTAATAAACTAAGGCCAACCAGGTCAAAAAAGCAGATAAAAAACTCAACAGTCTATCTATTTGGACCAAGAATTTTATCCTTGGCAAATTTAAATATTACATCTTGAATCTCCTCCAAGCTGATCTCCATTCCAATTTTTCTCCATCCTCATTACTAAAAAATCTAGGATAACGTTTTAAAAACCTTCAATTGATCTTCCAAATTAGTGGAATTTCCTTGCATATATATATCTCTAAAATGCCCGACAACTGCTTCTTTTAAATATTTCTAATCAATTAATTGATCACCAGTAGAATCCTTCAACTCCCAAATCAAATTCATGTTTCTTATCTGGTTGGAATATCGTTGAAAAAAATTGTATTATTGTCACCTTGTGCTACCTAGACTACTCAGCTTTTAAGCCCCCAAGTATCTTCTTCCTGCTTAGAATCTTGGCCTTTTGCGATTACAAACTGATCAACTTTTATCTTCTGAGAGAAGAGGATAAATCTCCATCCATAGAGCCTTCCAAAGCTGTAATTTCATTTCCAATTTCAACTAAATTTTAGAGTTAACCTCTTTCTTCTCTTTATCCCATTTAGACACCACAATTTTGAGAAGCATGAGTTTTTTCATCGGCCTTTCAGATGGGGGTAAAGTGACTGACTAAGAATAAGATATCCATTTCAGCCTAACTAATTCACAAAATTGGGTTCTTCTAGACATGTACGATTAGATTTGAAAGTGTTATATTGTAAAGACATGTAAGGAATTTATACAAGCAATTGCCCCAAAAAGGTACAATAATACACCGACAGGTTGTCGTTGGAGGGTGAAATGGATAAAAATGGGAAAGTAAAATTGATTTAATTCTTGCTAGAACTATTCATCCTTTATATTTCTAATATCATTGAATTTTAAGAAAACGTGTCTATTTATCTATCTATCAAGATTTTTATTGTATCAAACTTTAGGCAAGTGATCTACCCAATAATACATTCATGTTTTCTTATCATTCACACACAAAAACACTTTCAATAGGAGAGATGTGAGATCTTTTGATCGAAGGGTTCCATCCAACCTAGGGGCATTCCTATTGTCCCTTGGGGAGAATGGAGTTCTTTTTTACTTGAACTATATCATCGTATTATGTTTTCTCATATATTAACATAATCATCATTTTTCCCTAATAGAAAAAAATACATTATGTTATAAGAGGGGCATACGAGTCTTGTGGGTTAATATTATAATACACAAGGTGCATAGAATAATGGTAAAAATGTCACGATCTTAGTTGTTTTATAAATTTTAAGGTCTACTTTAAAAACTTAGCAAATGTTGGTTAATCCTCAATTTCAATATATGATATTTGGAACATACTTGAATTTGTTGTTGAAAATATTCAATTAAACTACGTATCACAATCCTTAATACATCCCATTTTTTTTTAACCAAAACGATTAATATATATATATTAGAAAGAATATATTGGGCTTTCACCCAATTACAAATGGTTCCAAAAGATACAATTCCTCGTAGCAAAATGAGATTTTATCATGGAATGGGATGCAATAAGCAAGGTCCATCATTCACACTTAACATTCCTGAAGGGAGAAGACAGCCCTAATTTGCTTTGAGATCTTCCAACTTGTTCAAATCATGAAGAATGCGTAAGAAGTAACGGAATCACAATCAATTAAAATGAAGTGCAACCTTTGCATGGTCACATTTAGACTAAGATTGTTGAACAATGAATCACAGTTTAGAATTTTGATGATGATTTCAGAATCTCCAAAGATTCACAAATTATTATGCCCTGCTTCCTTTGCTAGTTGACATGCTTTCAGAAGAGCAAATAATTCTGCTTGATTATTTGTATTTTGCCCTATTCCCTAGCAGAAACTTATTTATAGTTTTTCGCCTGGGGAGAATATCAAACCCCCTGCCCCAACTTTCCTCGGGTTTCCTTTCGACGCACCATCAAAGAATATCGTTGCTTTATTTTTAGATTTCCACCAATCTGAAAATTCCTTTTCTGAATGCTTGATCTGCCAAAAAGGTTTTATGACGGGCTTACTTACACCCATCTGAATTTTATCCACTAACTTCGAGCCAAGCCAATTCTGTTCAGCTTCTAGATTATTCCTAGTTAGTTGAATGTTTCCTACTGCTTCTAATAGAAATGCCTTAGCTTTGGATGCTACAATTTCAGGTTTCGGGATTTTGCCATTAAAGATCATATCATTGCGAGCCAACCATAATTTCCACCAAATAAATTTTGGAATGGCTTGCCATTTTTTTCTCCATGCATGATTGGAAGAGAGAGAACCACAATATCTTATCTGCCAGTTTTTAAAAAGAGTGACCGGTTCAACATTTAGAGGAAAAAAATTAAATGGCAACCCACGCAGAACAATAACCCACAGACCTTTTGAGCAAAGTCACATTCAACCAAAATGTGAGTTGAAGGCTCAATATCCTGATAGCATAAACAACATCTAAAAGGTCCATAAAATCCTTTTTTTGACAAATTTTCACCAGTTAGAAGTTTTTGATGAATTGCAGTCCATGTAAATTTTTTTATCTTTGGAATGCTCGGCATACTCCACACCAGCTTCTAAAGGGCTGCGTTGTGGGAGCCAAAAGAGCCAACTGAGTTGGCCTGCATTGAAGTCTGAAGAAGAGTGAAGCCGTTATCTGCAGTATAAACACCAGTAGATCCCCATCCCCATGAGTCTCTGCAAAATAGATGGATAAGAGTCATTCCATTCAACCTGGATAATAACAACGATTGATGGACATAGAAATTAGGGAGGTCACACTCTGTCATGAGTGGAAAGGACCAGTCGAACCAATTCCCTTTGGCATCCTAAGAAGTAATATCAGATAATCTATGAATTCCTTTATTTAATAATCAATTTTGAAACTCAACAGTAGAAGTTTCTTCATGAAGAGGATCGTGGCCATTACTTTTATCATGCCACAGAAAGGTCTTTTGACCATTTCCCGGGATTCGATAAAGAGGTTGAACGAAGAAATCAAGGATTTTCCTACAGGATTCCAAATAATTGATCCTTTAGTGGTATTTTCCTTTTGAAGATGCCTTAATGTTCCTCCGTAAAGGTATTTTTTCCATAACATATGACTAACCAAGTGCTTTTTATTAGAGAATAGCTGCCATAATAGTTTGCCTCCCATTGCTTTGTTGGACATTCCTGGATCTTTGATTTGTAGTCCTCCTTCGATAAGTGGTCTTTTTACTGTTTCCCAATTAACCAGATGCATGCAGTTCTGGTTTCCTTTCCCACCTCTCCATAAAAAATCTCTGAGTATTTTTGAAATCTGATTCATAATAGATTTTGGTGCAAGAAGTAAAGAGGATTGATATATAGGAAGAGATGAGAGAACTGACTTAATCAGAGTGACCTTTCCTACCTTTGTAAGCCAGTGTCCTCCCCATGAAACAGTCTTTGCTTTAATCTTGCTGATAATTTCTACCCGGAGAAAAGGATTATTTTGCCCCAAAGCTAGTGGTAAACCCAAATATTTGACCTTGTCCCAGTAAGCATATCCTTCAAAGCCCAAGATCTAAGATATTTTATCTACTTTGGATTGATCAACATTCCATCCGTACACTGCACTCTTACGATTATTAATGAGAGCCCCTGAAATAATACAAAAAAGATGCATAATTTCAAAAAAAGCTCTTGCCATTTTTAAGGATGCTCCTCCCAAGAGCAGAGTGTCATCTGAAAAGAGGGCATGGTTGATAGCTTCAACTCCTACTGCTGCAGATATGCTTGGAATGATACCATCAATTTTTCCTACTGATAGCTTCCTGCTTAGAGAATTGGCCATAAGAATGTACAAAAAAGGCGACAAAGGACAACCTTGTCAGAGGCCCCTGGAGGCTTGAAAGAAGTTTGTTGATCTGCCATTTACTAATGACGCTATCCAAGGATTGTGAATGCATGATTTTATCAAATTTAAAAAAGCAGAACTAAATCCAAAAGACTGAAGAACTGAGAAAAGAAAAGAGTGCTTTACCCTGTCAAAGGCATTTTCCATATCAAGTTTGTTGAGCATGCCCTTCTCCTTCTGAAGGAAACTAGAATGCATAACTTCCTGAACTTGTATAACATTATCTAGAATATGTCTCCCTTTTACAAACCCTCCTTGAAGAGGAGAGATCAACTTCTCAAGCAAGGGTTTAAGTATGTTTGCTAAGAGTTTAGAAAATATTTTATAGGACGCATTGTAAAGGGAGATAGGTCTAAATCTATCAAAGGAAGAAGGGTTGGCTTCTTTAGGGATTAATGCAAGAAAGGTGGAACTTGTGCAACCACCCACTTTGTCTTTAATATGGAAAGCTTTTATCATTTGTAAGAGATATTTCCTTATTATTGACCAACAAATTCGATAAAAATGAAAGGGGAATCCGTCAGGGCCTGGAGCTTTATCTGGCTCCATGGACAAAATAACATCAATAATTTCTTGCTCCGTAAAACGCTTCATTAGCTCATTATTTTCTGCCTCAGTCACCAAGCTGGGGATGTTGGCCAAAAAACTAGAAGTAAGATCAGGATCGGAGGAGTTATCTTCCTTGTAAAGGTTCTGAAAATAAGTTTCAGCCGAATGTTTGATTTGAGAGATTCCTTTTACCACTTCACCAGACTGAGAGTGGATTTCCGAGATATGATTTTGAGAAATTATAACTCTACATTGCTTGTGAAAGAAGGAGGTATTCCTATCTCCAGATTTCAGCCAAGTACTTCAAGATTTTAGTCTCCAATATTCTTCTTCTCGCCTGAAGGCTTGGAAAGAAATGAGCTGGACTTTTTGCTCTTTTTCTAGTAAAGCTGGAGTTATTTCTTTTTCTTCCATTTCCAATTGTATTTTTTCCAGATTTAGAAGGGATTCTTTCCTTTCGATGGTTGGGTTTTTTTTAGTAAGTTTTACCCAATTCTTTAGCGCAGCTTTGGTGTTAATAAGCTTCCTCTCCCATACATAATTTGGAGATCCAATAACTGGAGTTTCCCAAGCCAATGAGACAGTGCTCATGAATCCATATCTGTCTTTCCACGATGGACTAAATCTAAATGGAATGGCACCAAGGTCCTCTTCACCTTCAATTTGCAATAAAATCAGTTTATGGTCTGAGGAGATTTTTGGAAAGATACTAGAGAAGATAATTGTTTTATTTGCCAGCAAGTAACTCTGTACAAGAAAATGGTCAAGTCTAGCAGAAATGTTAGTTGCTCCTATTATGTTATTAGACCATTTAAACCTTCCTCTTTTAGGTTTGTAATCAATCAGCTCCCACGATATAATGAAGTTATCCACCTAATTCAGCATGGGATCTCTCCCATAGACACCACCTGCTTTTTCTTTTGCATTCAAAATTATATTTAAATAACCGGTAATTCTAATATTTGAGAAAGAGTTTGCATCGAGAAAGACTACCAGAGAGCTCCAGCATTCTCATTTTTCCTGAAAATTGACAAGCACATAAAAATTGAAAAGGCAGAACACTTTCTTACTTGAAATGTGACGTAGTTTGGTGAATATCCAATGCTGCAAATTGTGGGAATTTTCTAGAATAAAATCATTTCCTGTCCATAAAGTGACTATTCCACCAGGAGTGCCTCTAGAGCTCACTGCTTTACCAATATTTAGTTTCCAACTCTTGCAGCTAATGGAAAGTAAACTTTCCTCATCGATTTTTGTCTCTTGGAGCATAAGGACGTTTGGAGAAGCCATTCTTATAATATCATTCACTGCTTCAACTTTTGTAGATTTTTCGAGCCCTCTACAATTCCAAGAGACAAAATTCATTATTTAACGGAAGAAGTTGGGCCTCCTTTTGCAGGTTTGGCCCGGGTGTTCCTAATGATGGACATCTATAAAGTTGATTGACTTCCTTGCATCTTAAGACATTCCACTTCTTCCTCCCAAACCGTCTTGAGAGATTTTTGCCCCTTTTTGGATGATTTACCAAGAGGATCTTCATCTGATGAGCCATAATTGTTCGTAGGTTTCTTTTTTTTTGCCATTTCTGCATATGTAGGGGAATGTCCTTCCACAAAAGTGTTGAGTTATGGTTCAACATGACCTTTGACTTCTTCACTAGTTTGGATTTGAGTTTGGGGGACTTCTCCCTCTTCAAGTGCTGAATTTGATTATTCTTCTAGAATGCTCAATACTTCAAAAGTGTTTTGTGTCATTGCCTCTTTCAAAACTGCTCCATGTTCTGTCTGTCCAAAGGGGTTGTTGCTTATCCCCATTTATCCTTTTTGTCTATTTTCTTTATTTCCTTGCTTTGTTGAGCTAGATTTTCTTTAGCAGTTTCTTCTTCAATATTGCTCTCCTTTTTCTTTAACAGTTTCTTCTTCAACTTTTTTCTTGCAGGATCTGGCAAAGTGTCCATACCCATGACAAAATCTGCACTTAAAGGGCAATTGCTCATAGTCTAGCTCTTGAACATAGGTCCAATCTGCTATTGTCAGATTAATAGCTTCGGGTAATCCTACCTCCAAGTCCACTTCAACACAAATTCTAGCACAGGTATATTGATCTCGTTGATCATCCCTATCAATATATTTCCCCAAGGTGTTTCCAATAGCTTCTAGGGCACCCAAATTCCAGCAATGGAGAGGAATCCGCGGCAACCTAACCCAAACAGGGACCGCTGATGGAACATCTTGGTTCAAATCAAAGTTTGGAGACCATTTGTTTAAGTAGAGTCCCTGGGGACCCATGAAGTATGGCCCATTTCGGAAAATCAGATTTCTATCAGCAAAATTTTCAAAGAGAAAAAGATAATATCCCTTACCTATCAAATTGCTGCAGATATCTTATGAGATGAGAGGTTTCCAATTCTATTGAACCCACCTTGTGATTGTCTTAGGGGAAGAACAAAGCCTTATGAACTAGCCAATGAGGCCCTGGTCAGCAATATTTAAAGTTGATTGACAAGTTTCCACTGGGAGAGCTACCGAAGGAATATTTTCAAGCTTCTTTACAAATGTTTGTTGAGTTTGGGTGAGTTTCCTCTTGCTTCATGTAGTTGTCAATTTCCTGAAGGCATTGAGGTCAGGGATAGGGGAGGAACCCCCTTCATCCGCCATGACCTCAAAACAATCCACCAAAATAAAACTCAGAAATCCAAATTCACCAACGCTGAGGAGAATCAATCACTGTAAACACCCAAGAAAAGCCTCCTCCAACTCCTCTAAAGCACGAGGATCAGATTTAAACACCTCCCATACCTGGAATCAACTCGAGATTCTTTTTGGGTCACAGAAAACACTCTGCAGAGGATTCAGATAGATCTAACTTCTTCACGGCCTTGAGAGATCAAGAATAAGTCAACTGAAAAAAGCCACGACTAACAAAGAGCAAGCAATCAATCAAAGGACTAGAATGCTCCGAGGAGAGGAGCTAGAAGAAGTCCAAGCTCCGCAAACTAGAAGCTAGGGAAACCACGCAGAATTTTTTTTTTAAAATTTCTTGGAGTAAAAACTCTCACCGTACCATTCCAAAAAATATTTAAAATCTAGGTAATTTTATAATAATAAAAATTATATAGAAAAAAAACAATAAATTTCCATCTAAATTATCCTTGAATAGAGTGATTAATTACAAAAAAAAAGAAGGAAAATTCATAGATTCATGGCCTTCCCCAAATTAGTTGAGAGGTGGGTGAAAATGCAGGATATTACTAAAAGACAATTCAATATCTTTGAGTTACCCCCTCATAAGTTTCTCTAAGGATGCAAGAATGTCAACCCACACTACAAAAAAAATTAGAAGTAACAAGATGGAGACCTAAGAGGACAAATATACATTCAAAACTAAACCTTCTAAAATATATACCTACCCTACCTAGACGCATCTACTCTATCATGGTGGCTCTAGCAAGCAGCTAAAAGAACCACCTAAATTTATCTGGGAATCCATTAGAATAAGAGGGGGGAATAAAAGACTAAAAGAAGAAAATTATCATCAATAGTTTAGGAGATTGTCATCCTTTTATAAGAAAAGGCTGTGTTGGGAGATCCAAGGCTCTAGATTATAGACCTAAATGCTATGATATTAANATAGATGAGTGTTTGAGCTGCTGGTGCCATCCGGGATACTAAGATATCTGTTACCTCGAATTACGCGTTATTCCAGACAGAAAAATGTAAGTAACAATCAACAAATATGTAAGTAACAATCAAGAAATATATTAGTGAAAAACAAACGTGGCCTCGACCTATAAATGCGGGGACTATCCATGCTATTACGAGGTTGTTGTAGGATGGGGAGGATACCACTGATGCATTCTTAGCTCATGTGCAAGTATCAAATTTCTTAATTTACTAAGAATCTCTCAGGACCACATTATCATAAAACCATGATGAGAAATATATATATATATATATATATATATATATATATATAAGATAGATGAGTGTTTGAGCTGCTGGTGCCATCCGGGATACTAAGATATATGTTACCTCGAATTACGCGTTATTCCAGACAGAAAAATGTAAGTAACAATCAACAAATATGTAAGTAACAATCAAGAAATATATTAGTAAAAATAAAACNTACTAAGATATATGTTACCTCGAATTACGCGTTATTCCAGACAGAAAAATGTAAGTAACAATCAACAAATATGTAAGTAACAATCAAGAAATATATTAGTAAAAATCAAACGTGGCCCCGACCTATAAATGCGGAGACTATCCATGCTATTACGAGGTTGTTGTAGGATGGGGAGGATACCACTGATGCATTCTTAGCTCATGTGCAAGTATCAAATTTCTTATTTTACTAAGAATCTCTCAGGACCACATTATCATAAAACCATGATGAGAAATTAGCCGTAGTCATCATCTTTTCCATGAAAAATTGCTCTTTCCCTTGGTCAATCGAGTCCCTATCCCTATTTGACCTACTCGACCAGGAGATCGGTAACGATATCATGCTAAGAATAACTAGGATTTCTAGATCACTACTTGCGACGCAAGAAAAACCACTCTGAAATTTACCACTTGACAAGGACCCGAAGGTCCGGAGGGCTCGACCAAAAGGAGAGGGGCGGAGCTGCTCGACCATATGGGAGAGGGACTTTCCTGACAAAGGAAGGGATGCGGAAAAGCAAGTAAATCCCCTTCCCTTCCTTTGTCAGGAAAGTCCCTCCGGGTCCTTCCCCTCGTGCCTCGGGAACGTCCCTCTCCCGTATGGTCGAGCAGCTCCACCCCGCTTTGTAGCGAGAAAGGGGGACCACCCTCTTCTTGAAATAAGTAATTGGGACGAGAAAGCAAGCGCCAACCAAGTGTCAGTAGCAGGACGTTCGATCAATCGCTCACATACTATCGAAATAATGTGTATATGTCATTATGCTTTTCCATTTATGTCATTTTTTCCATTTATAGGTTATCGGTTGTTAAAGCTGTAAAGAAGAAGGTAGGACGGGGGTTTGGGGGTGTNATCATCTTTTCCATGAAAAATTGCTCTTTCCCTTGGTCAATCGAGTCCCTATCCCTATTTGACCTACTCGACCAGGAGATCGGTAACGATATCATGCTAAGAATAGCTAGGATTTCTAGATCACTACTTGCGACGCAAGAAAAACCACTCTGAAATTTACCACTTGACAAGGACCCGAAGGTCCAGAGGGCTCGACCAAAAGGAGAGGGGCGGAGCTGCTCGACCATATGGGAGAGGGACTTTCCTGACAAAGGAAGGGATGCGGAAAAGCAAGTAAATCCCCTTCCCTTCCTTTGTTAGGAAAGTCCCTCCGGGTCCTTCCCCTCGTGCCTCGGGAACGTCCCTCTCCCGTATGGTCGAGCAGCTCCGCCCCGCTTTGTAGCGAGAAAGGGGGACCACCCTCTTCTTGAAATAAGTAATTGGGACGAGAAAGCAAGCGCCAACCAAGTGTCAGTAGCGGGACGTTCGATCAATCGCTCACATACTATCGAAATAATGTGTATATGTCATTATGCTTTTCCATTTATGTCATTTTTTCCATTTATAGGTTATCGATTGTTAAAGCTGTAAAGAAGAAGGTAGGACGGAGGTTTGGGGGTGTCCCCCAGCTCATGGTCGGCGGGGGTTTGAGGGTGTCCCCTGATAATGAGGCGGTTGTTGGCTAACCGGGGGTTCGGGGGTCTCCCCGATAAACCAAAGAATAGAGTGATGGTTAACAGAGTATGGTGGATGGGGCTACTACCCTACCCTATCGAGTGAATATGGGGGAACAGGCTTAATCTCATTCCATGGGTCGAAGGGGGTCTTGTGATTCTTAAGCTGGTGCTGCTTATGGGGCTGCTGGGTATGCTGGTTCTTTCTCCTTCGCTGTTGGTTCTTTTTCTTAGGGAAATTATGCGAGTTAAACTTATATAGGAAATTAAGCTGGAACCTTGAGGTACGAGGGGANTACTACCCTACCCTATCGAGTGAATATGGGGGAACAGGCTTAATCTCATTCCATGGGTCGAAGGGGGTCTTGTGATTCTTAAGCTGGTGCTGCTTATGGGGCTGCTGGGTATGTTGGTTCTTTCTCCTTCGCCGTTGGTTCTTTTTCTTAGGGAAATTATGCGAGTTAAACTTATATAGGAAATTAAGCTGGAACCTTGAGGTACGAGGGGAAGGGGGGTGGACGGGAAAATATATCTTTGAATTAACTCTCATTCGATGTCCACAGAGAGGAAGGCCCTACCCGTAATCGGGAAAGCATGGGTGGAACTTAAGGTGAGCTACGTCTCGTCGTCGTTCGTCGAATCGACTCCTTCCAGCCTGTCATATTCCTCATGGGGGCATTGGAACTTGGGAGCACCACTTCTTTTTTCGCATCTGGCTGGGCAGTAACACTGAAAGATAAGTTCGTTGTTCTAGCGGGTTAGTGACGCCTAGCTTTCCGATGGAGTTGGGGAAAGATGGAGTGACTACGACAGAAACTTCTTCCGGTCTGGTTTGCTCAGCATCCTCCCTCTTTTTTCATTCAATCAATCAGAATCAATCTTTCTTTCTTTCATTCGGCCACAACACCTTCGGTAACCTTTGCTTCTCCTGCCCTGCTCCCCTGCTTCCCCTCCTGCTAAACGTTCGCTTTGCTCACGTGTGCCTTTCCTTGCACCTGAGTCAATCGGTCTAAATAGTGATATGAATCGGTTTGCGGTCTATCCGGTATACCATATAAAGTAGGTTATATGAGACCCCCCGTACTCAGTATATATACCAAAGAATGCAGAGCCAACTTCATTAGAACCAGCAGAGGATCGCAGCATAATTCCTAGCATTCCCAGGAGCAAGCTCGGGTTGATTCGACCAACATCCATCTATGTTCTTCGTCAAGCCCGCGCAATCTATCAAGCGGCATCTTGCTCACTATTTTTTCTTCCCTCCCCTCAAAAAGCTGTTGTGACTATTGGCATCAACTGGTTAATCGGGAGTAGTAAGT
>LPNX010460114.1:32579-66655 GCA_001517045.1 Pseudotsuga menziesii | reverse complement strand
CTCCAAAATTAATCAAATAATAAAATTACAATGTTAAATTTAATGTAACTTACAATATAACATGTGTGTATAATCAACTACACACAATACAACATTACAAAATATATAACATAACAAGAGATGACAATAACATAACATATATATATATATTTTAATTTAAATTTTCTCTTTCATAAATTTTATAAGTAAATTTTTAATTTTAAGTTTTGAATATGCAAATTGCTTTTAAAGTTTTTTTTATTAAAAACAACTATTTTTAAAATTTGAATTTTATGTATGATACTATTAATTTGAATAAAGAAAATTATGTTTTTTGAAAATTTATTTTTTTATGATGATTGGAAGTCGAAAACAAAATTTATAAAATTGTGAAGAGTGAAAATTATAAAATTGTAAAATGAAAATGACCAACTTTTGTAGACCACATAAACTTTATAACAATATTTTGATACTATTAATTTCAAATAAAATAAAATAAACTTGCCTTTGTGAAAAATTATTGTTTTTATGATAATTTGCATTAACAAAAATTATAAAATTGTGTAAATGTTATTTTATATTAATTCAATTTTAAATAATAATTTTTTTTTATGATATTGGAATTTGAAAACAAAATTTATAAAATTGTGAAAAGTGAAAATTATAAAATTGTAAAGTGAAAATGACTAGTTTTTATAGACCATGCAAATTTTATAACAATATAAATGATACCATTAATTTCAAATAAAATAAAATAAACTTATCTTTGTGAAAAATTATTGTTCTTTTGATAATTTGCATTAACAATTATAAAAATGAAAAGTTATAAAATTGTGGAAATGTTATTTTATATTAATTGAATTTCAAAACAAAAATTATAAAATTGTGAACTCTTAAACTTATAAATTTGTGAAATGAAAAATGTGACCTTTGCAAGAGAGTAAATAAAATTATTAAATAATATCATCTCTCTAATATAAAATTAAAAATGTAAACTTTCTATGATAATTTAAATCTTAAAACAAAATTTATAAAAATGAAAAAAGTGAAAAGTATAAAATTGGAAAGTGAAAATAAATAGTTTTGAAAATAATGTGAATAATAATACCTTTTATCAAATAAAAAATTAAAATTTAATATTGAAATTTATTGTCCTTGAAATAGTTTAATGAATACAGTGTTAAAATTACTCATCTAGTTTAATGAATACAGTGTTAAAATTACTCATCTCCATATGTATTAATATATTATCTTTGATCAAATTGAAAAAAAAATCAACAAAGTATATTATACATATAAGGAAAAAAAATTATGTTAAAATTTAATGATTTGATAGATTCTGGTTAAATAATAATCTTGTTAATAAATAAAGTTCTTAAAAATTCAAAGAAATAAAGTAATTAATAATAAATAAAATTACAAATTTATGTTTATTTTAATGCAACTTACAATATAACATGTCTGTATTGTGTGTATAATCAACTACACACAACACAACACATAACAAAACAAGACATAACAATAAGGTAACACATATGCATACTTAAATTTGAATTCTTTTTTTCATAAATTTTATAAATAAATTTTTAATTAAGTTTTGAATTTGTAAATTGACTTTAGAGAATTTTTTATTAAAAACAAATATTTTTAAAAATTTGATTTTATGTGGGACATTATTAATTTGAAAAAAGAAAATCACATTTTTTTTGAAAATTTGTTATTTTTATGATAATTAGAATTTTAAAACAAAATTTATAAAATTGTGAAAAGTGAAATTATAAAATTGGGATTTGAAAATAACTATTTTTTCAAGTGAAAATTTGTTATTTTTATGATTATTTAAATTTTAAAACAAAAATTATAAAATTATGAAAAGTGAATATTATAAAATTGGAAAGTGAAAATGAATAATTTTGTAAACAATGTGAACTTTATAAGAATATGAATGATACAATTAATTTCGAATAAAAATAAAACTTGTATTTGTGAAAAGTTATTGTTTTTATGATAAGTAGCAGTAACATAAATTATAAATGTGAAAAAGTTATAAAATTGTGGAAATGTAGTTTTATATTAATTTGAATTTTAAAACAAAAATTATAAAATTGCAAAGTCAAAATGAATAATTTTATAAACAATGTGAACTTTATAACAATATGAATGATACCATTAATTTCAAATAAAAATAACTTGCATTGCATTTGTGAAAAAATATTGTTTTTATGATAATTTGCAATAACATAATTTATAAATGTGAAAATTCATAAAATTGTGGAAATGTTTTATGTTAATTTGAATTTTAAAACAATAATAATAAAATTGAGAAGTGTTAAAATTATAAAATTATGAAGTGTTAATAACAAATTTTGTAAAAAATGTGAACTTTGTAACATCTTTGTAATATAAAGTTAAGCATTCGAACTTTTATTTTGATTTGATATTAAAAAACAAAATTATAAAATTGCAAAGTGAAAATAAAGAGTTTTGTAAATAATGTGAACTTTATAACAACATGAATAATACCATTAACAACATGAATGAACAAACAAATAGTTTTGTAAATAATGTTAACTTTATACCATTAATTTTTTGTTTTATCTTTTCCTTTGTGAAAATGTTTATAAAATTGAGAAGAGTGAAAGTCATAAAATTACAAAGTGTAAAAAGTAGTTTTGTAAATAATGTGAATGAATGGTACCATTAATTTTTTGTTAACTTACCTTTGTGAAAATTTGTTGTTTTATGATAATTTGAACTTAAAAACAAAAATTATAAAATTGTGAAGTGTTAAGATTATAAAATTGTGAAGTGTTAAGATCATAAAATAGTGAAATGTATAAAAATGTGAAGTGTTAAGATTCTAAAATTGTGAAATGTGAACAACTAGTTTTGTTAAAATCATGAAATGTGAATAAAATATCATCATCACCACCATTAATTAAAATAAAATAAAATATCTTGTTTTGGTGAAGATTTGTTGTTTTGTGTGATAATTTCACTTTAAAACAAAAATTATAAAATTGTGAAATGTGAACTTTATAATATGAATGATACCATTAATTTTTTAAACTTACCTTTATGAAAATTTGTTGTTTTATGATAATTTTAACATTAAAACAAAAATTATAAAATTGTGAAATGTATAAAAATGTAAAGTGTAGAGATTATAATACTGTTAAATGTATAAAATTGTTAAGTGTTAAGATCATAAACTTGTGAAATGTGAATAGCTAGTTTGTTAAAATCATCAAATGTGAAAATAAAATATCATCATCACCACCATTAATTAAAATAAAATATCTTGTTTTGATGAAAATTTGTTTGTTTTTTTTTATAATTTTAACTTTTGAACAGAAATTATAAAATTGTGAAATGTGAGAATTATCCAATTCAAATGTGAAAATAACTAGTTTTGTAAATAATGTGAACTTTATAAAATTTATAAAAAAAATTTGTTTAGTAATATCATTTTTGTAATAGAAATTTAAAATCTATTAAAGTGAAAAAATTGTAAAAAAAAACACTTAACCTATAAAGTACTTTTTTAAGTTTGATATTTATATTTTTAAATGTGATATTTAAAAAAATACAAAATTAAATAACAGTAATAAAAAATAAAAAATTTAAAAACTAAAAAAATAAGACAATAAAAAGACACTCTTTCAAAGATAGCTTTGGCCCAAGCTATCTTTGAAATCTGTGAGAAGGAGCAAGCCCCTTCTCCAAAAAATAAAAGAATGATTTTATTGATGTACATTTTTTGTGACTGTAATTACAAAAATATGATTACAATTTTCTAGCATCTCCCTCTTTTACAATTTTTCAATTTTTCAATATCTACCTTCTTCACAATTTTCAAATTTTCTCAACAACAAGCTTCAAAGACTCTTCATGTGTCTTACTTCATCAAACCACCAACATGAACAACCTCCATCTCCCTTTCCTGCAATATCACATAAAAAGAGAATGTTAAAAATATTATAAATTTTCATTTTTAAACAGTAAAAAATAAAAAAATGACAGAACTTACTGGTCCTTTTCCACAGAGATGTTACTGGTGGGTTACTACAAACTTTTCTACAACACACTTTTGGTGAATCCTTCTCCATATGTCTTATGTTATCAAAACAGGCACACCATTCACTAACAATCTCCATCTCCGTTTTTTAGCTATATCACATAAAAACCAGTCATGTCAAATGTTGAAAAATACAGCCGGTAAAACTTTTCATAAGAAATCTAAGAAATCAACAGATTGTTTAACCCTACATATTGTTAAAATAATCTATGAATGTTTAACCACCTTTATAATCCTGTAGTCACACAATTTGTTTGAGCCTTGTCATTTGATCAATTTTCCTATCTCTACAAACAGATTTACCATTCACATAACAATTTATTCAACTTCTCTGTTCATCTTTCTATTCAGTTGGTGATATTAAATTAACAAACGATGTCCTATGTATACAATGTAAAATTACTAAAAATACACCATATATTCAAAATATAGGGTCAAACAAGACAAGAAACAGAGGAAAACCCAAGGAGTAATAGGCTTGGAAAACTTTTCATAAGAAATCTAAGATATCAGCAAATTGTTTAGGCGGTCATGTCACATGTTAAAAAATATACACGCTATGAAATTAAATCAAATCTGGATCACGATATTTTCTAGGTCTTTTACTTATATAGGGTGTATATTCTTAAGATATGCTCTGCATCACCGACGCTGATTTTTGCAGATCATCTACTATTATATTCAAAATATACACCCTATATTAAAATATACACCCTATGAAATTAAATCAAATCTGGATCTTCATACTGTTAGGGTCTTTATAGGGTGTATATTCTTAAGATATGTTATGCATCACCGGCGTTGATATTTTGCAGATCATTTACTATTATATTCATTATAATATGCAGAATACGAAGAAGGCTTCGGCCTCCTACTAGCTCTTATATTTTTCACTGATCTGAGCCATTTTAATGGTATTTTAACTGATCTGAGCCAGCTTAATGGTTCATAATGACCATGACTAGATCTGGACTTGAGATGGTTTCAGGGTACCCACTTGTTAAACACACCCATTTCTAGTATTATTAAAAATAAATTATACAGATTCAAACTCAAGTATTATAAACTCTAATAGTATTCCGGCTTGAGATGGTTTTTAGGCTACCAGTAGACAAAAACAATGTAAAAAATAGGGAGCTAAACTTGGGGTTTAAACTCAGATCCTTCTTCACGTTACCCTTTTCAGACCAATTAGGATCCCGAATGGTCGATGAATTCGATTGCATATCAATTTCATAAAAATGTATTAAGTAAAACCCTCACAGAAAAAATTAGTAAAACTAAAACCTCGGGTAGAACAAAATCAAACTAGAAAACTTACCAGCATTTGTATGTTCACTGCTTATGGCTTTTCACTTGTAATCGGCCCAAACCCTTGGTTGGTCTTGTAGCTCTGCATCTGCGCTTCAAGACAAAATAAAAGATAATCAAATATTAACAGAAAGTAGAAACATAACAGCCATAAATCTCCATTTTCCATCTATAAATTTAAATAATAAAATAAAACTTCAAAACCTTTTCTCCTCTCCTCTTCTGTATTCTGCAACATAATCTTCCCTTTCCAGTCCGACATAATCTTCCCTCTCCACTCCAAGAAAACCAGACACAGAACATAAATGAAAAATTCCAAATCCACTCCAACAAAGCAGACACAAAACATAAATGAAAAATCCAGATGAACAATCCAAACTCAAATCGAAAACGAAATCAAAAACAGAAAATTAAAAGCAAAATGCATGGCCATGCTGAAAGTAACAGAGAAAATCCAAAAGAACAAAAAAGGACCATCAAATCCCAAAATCTGTTAGTCACTGCCCTCCGATTTTCTAATCGCAGGCCAGGCCAGAACTGCGGCCAGAAATGCTGCTCCTTACAGGTCTTTTCTTCTTATAGCCACCTAACAATGATACGGGATTTTAGAAATAAATTTACCAGTGAATTTGAATTCCGTGGGATATTTGTGCACGTTTTTCGATGATTGAAGTTAATTAAATTTTGAAATTCATGTATGAACAGCCTGGCATAGTACCGTTACGACAGATCCTAGCGTTTTTTATTTTGTTTTTCCAGCATTTACGTCGCTTTTTTTTTAGCATTTTTTATTTTCTTTTTCCAGCTTTTAGGTCGGTGTTTTTAAGCGTTTTTTTATTTTGTTTTTTAATGTTTATCCTTATCTTCATCATTTTAGTCACCATTGTATCCGCTTTCTCGATTAGCATTTGCATCATGACTCTATATCTATATAATTACAAAATGCTAATTATTTTATAAAAACAAATAATTAATATATATAAAAGATTTTAAAAAAAAATCCTTTTTTAATTTAACATAAATTTCTAAATAAAAATTATAGAAAATTGCATTCTTAAATATAAAGATGATTCCTTCGTAAAAATTTGAATTTAGATTTTGTTTTTCAAAATTCGCCCTTTTATTTCTAAAACCAATTGTACAAAATCAGTAATCAGTAATGCAAGCTATGCCTCCATACAAAATAAAGTCAAATGCAAGTGTTAGTTGATAATTCCATTTGAAAAACCTTATTCTAAAGATATTAGAGATTCAACCAAAGAGAGTGAAATTAGAATCATGTAAACGAAGTATCTGTACTTCTTTGAATTGAAATTGATTATAAAAAAATCTCCAAGAACCTAATGAAGTGGTAGAATATTCCATTAGAGGATCTAACGCATTTAGTGAAGTAGCTCAAGATACTAAGAGTAAGTTAATTACACTACAAGTTCGTCATGTGAATCATATAGAGTAAGTTAATTACACTACAAGTTCTTCATGTGAATTTTTGTATATAGGAAAAATGCAACATTACCGCAATATCTAATCTACATATTTAATTAATCAGTGACTTGCTAAGTAGAGATCATTAAGGATTGTGCTAATTTGCTATTATTGATGATAAGTGTAATGTTGATACTTAAATAATAAATAAAATTCTTTTCTTCATTGATTTTCTATATGGTTAGACTTTTTTTAATAAGAATACCAAGAGATGCCACCAAGACCACTCACGACTTTAGCAGATATAGTTTTTAAGACTTAGTTCCTCCATATATGGGAAAATGGGGGTCGTTGAGATTTCAAATATTGGCTCCGTCGAAGCTTACTCTCAGGCTTCTGGGACTCCCAACCTATATGAATCGGAACTCTAAATACAAACTCAAACAAAGCTTGTTCATCTCAAGAGACACCAAGACCACTCACGACTTCAGCAGATACAGTTCCTAAGACTTAGTTCCTCCATATATGGGAAATTGGGGCCGTTGAGATTTCAGACATCGGCTCCGCCGAAGCTTACTCTCATGCTTTTGGGACTTCCAACCTATATGAATCAGAACTCTAAATACAGGTTCAAACAAAGCTTGTTCGTCTTCGGAGGGCGAAGATCATCACAAGCGCAAATTCATGCTAACCAGAGTTTCTGACCCCAGCTGATCACACTAAGTGCAGAGGGAGAGCATGCGCTACTGGTTTTACATACTCATTACAAGTGAGATCACTGCTTTTCATCCCATCTGACCGCTCGAGGAGTAGAGGGAGAGCATACATAGTGCTCGACACATGAAGAAAATGCAGAAAACTTACTAGACTAAAAAACACTCGATTCCAAATGAGGAGAGGAGCACCTTATTTATACAAAATAAGTCGGTTAACCGGTGACCCGAAATTCATACCTAAAGGTAAAAAGACTAGATTCAGATCTCATGGTAGTGGATCAAATCACACCTTTTGTTGGGTAAGTCACCCAAGCCATGTGAAGGAATCTACGAACTGACAACAGACTGGACTTTTTACAAAGTGGAGCTACTATTAGCGGCCCACGACGCTTTCTATTATTCATTGTCATGATTACAAATACATGGGTTTTCCTCACATGTACAACCAGTGAATCTGCCAGAATTACTATCTAACCCAAATTCGGTATCCGGAAATAAGAAATTGGAAAGACATTGTTCTACATTGGATCCGAACATAGTTTCATTAGGAACACAACAAAATTCTCCTTGGAAAATGGATTCAACCTTAAATTTTAAAGGGATCTTTTTTGTATGAATAACATTGTCCAATAGCCGACCATTTTTTCCCATTCTCCTGTATTTTTTATGAGTGTAAATAGGGGGTTCAAGAAGAGAGTATGTTCGTCCCAAGTGTTGCATCTTAAATTTAAATCACATGTGATTTTATGTGCCATGATCATGTCTGCTTGGAGGTGTAAAATGAAATTGGCTCGTTGTTGAACCCAATCTTTTCTTGGACAGAACTTATTAAAGAAAACTTTCATCCATATTGACCATTGTTGTTGCACCAATGTAGAAGGATCTCCACAGATTATTATTTCTCCTTGTTCTCTGCAGAATTGCAAGATGAGGTTGTAGCTATTCCAAGTTAGGAAACTTGGACCAAGGTCTACATAAAACAATTATCTACCATCTGTATGGGCTATGTCGATCCAAACATGATTGAGTTGTTGTAGTTGGTACATAGTATTTTCCAATCCTTTGAAAGCTTGTTTTTCCCATCTCTCCAAGATCTGAATTTTCATTAGAGAGGAATTTATTTTTTGAATCAAAGAGAGTGCCAGATATTTGTTTGCTTCTTTCTTACTGCTGCAATTCAAAAAATATTCTCTTTCTTCTTCTAATAAGGGATCTTTAAAGACCCGAAACTTGGATTTTTTTATTTAAAGAGATAGATGCTCCAGAGCTGAACATGTTGAGGCTTGGTTTTTCTTGTAGTTCTTCTTTGGTTAACATGTCAACAACATAATTTAAATAGCCACGTTTATATACAATCTTAAAATCAAATTTTTGCAACCAAAGAAACCATTTTAAAATCCTAGAACTATTTTCAGCCATTAGATTTTCCTTTTTAAATATCCCAGGCATTATTTTCAAATTTGTTCTAACAATAAACCTGACTGGCTTCAAATAAAGCTTAAAATGGTTTACAGTCTTTTTGACTGCAAGGATTTCTTTGTGGCTTGACGAATAATTGATTTATGCATTCTTTAATGCTCCTGAAGCATAGTCGTGGATTTCTTCTTTCTCTCTATGTTTTTCTGTAAGGATACCTCCACAAGCTTTATTGGAGGCATCTGTTTCAATCACTACCTGACCAGAACCTTGGGGGAGTGAGAGAGAAGGAAGTTGTTTCACTTTTTATTTGATTTTCCTTACTGAATCTATCATATATGTATTCCACTTTAGGGGATTTTTCTTCAGCTGTTGCTGCGACAGATGAATGTCATCGGCTTGCCCTTTGTATAATGCGCTGATATAATTCAGACTTCCCAAAAATCTCTACAATTGAACCTTTTCCAATATCTAATCATGGAAGTGAGCAAAAACCTTCAAGACATGTTCTTGAAGAATGACCTAGCCTTTACTTATTTTGTACCCCAAAAATTCAATATCTTTTTTGCCAATTTCCATTTTGGATTTTGACAGAACCAAACCATGTTTGAAAACTAAAGAATAAAATTCTTGAATGTGTTTTAATTGTTCTTGCAAATTTCTTGAACAAATAAGAATATCACCTATATACATTAATGCCCATTTCTTTTCTCTGAATATGTCTTCCATTCTTTTCTGGAATTCTGATGGTGCATTGTTGATGCCGAATGGAAGGAATTTCCACTGATACTATCCATGAGGAACAACAAAGGAATTTTTAAACCTATCTTTTGCTTCACTTCCAATCTGGCAAAACCTAGACTTTAGATCAAACTTACAGAAAATGGTACATCCTGCTATTCTTTTCAAAATACTGGATTTATCAGGTAGAGGGTATCGAAGTGGTTCAACGACTTTGTTCAGGAGTTTAAAATTCA
This sequence comes from Pseudotsuga menziesii, assembly GCA_001517045.1. Lineage (NCBI taxonomy): Eukaryota > Viridiplantae > Streptophyta > Pinopsida > Pinales > Pinaceae > Pseudotsuga > Pseudotsuga menziesii. The sequence goes on along the minus strand of LPNX010460114.1, from coordinate 56,753 downwards.
CAACCAGTATGGGTTTTCCTCTTTTTATCTCAGAGTGTTTATTGACAAAAAATGCACGGCATGCCCAAAGGCTCTTAGAGGGTTCTATGAGGCCTTTGTCTTATAGTTATTTAATTTCATTTGCATGGAATTCTCTTTCTGAAGGAGACATGAGGGAAACAAAGGATTTTTGAGCTTTTGGTTTTTTCCAGAGGGTTAAAAGGTAAAGAGACAAAGTACTTTTCTCTGGTTCAAAATGCATTTGGTGACTTTGAGGTGCAATCTTTCTCTAATTTAGAGGTAATTTTAGAGAGGGGGGATTCTTTATGCATTTCTGTATAGGCAATGCATCTTTCTATCTTAAACAGTTCTGCAAGACTGGGAGGGGGGTGAGATTGAGGAACAATATTCTTACATTTGAATGAAGAATAATATCTCAAAGTCCTCTCCTGTGACTATTCAGAAGGATTGCCCCAAGTACTAACTTGACAACTAAGCTAATATGTACTAAGAATTTCTGGACATCAAATGAAAGACATGAAAATTAGCTATCATTAATCTTGTGTAAGGAAAAAGAGTCATTGAAAAAATAACAGAAGAGTTTACAACACACAGAACCATGAAAGACTAGTTCTAGAATGACAAGAAATTATTTTCACAATTTTATTTTCTCGTTGTAATCATCAATTAACCAAGGAAGTAGTATTTCAAAATTTATAAGATACTTCCCTTTCTAGCGAATGAAGCTCAAGAGGTTTAATTGTAAGAATATTTCCTGTGGCAAAAAAAAACTTGAGTTATTAGTCAAGAATGGTTCTTATTATATATATATATATATATATATATATATATATACAAATGGAAGTAACTCAGAATCAAATCAAGAACTACAAGAGGGAGAAGAAACTTCCCCTTCTACCAACTCCATTTCCTCTTGTTGTGAAACATCCTGCAAAAAAATTTGTTTAGAAATTGGCTTATGATAGAGCCTTAGTCTATGCCCATTAACAAAAAAAGAAATCCGTGCATCATCAATTGTCTTAATTTTTACCGACCCATTATCAAAAGCTGTAACTACCTCATATGGACCCATCATCATAGTGTGTATTGCAATACTTTGTTGGTTGATTCTACCTAGCCAATAGCCTGTGGGTGGTATGGTGAGGATTTACAATGTTGGATGCCATACTTTGTAGTAAGTTCTTTCATCAATTTAGAGGTGAATTGAGAAATTTGGTCAATGACAATTTCTCTAGGAAAACCAAATCGGGTAAATATCTCTTCATATATAAATTCTACCACGGATTTTTCTGTGGCTCGAATCAAAGCTTTGGCTTCTACCCATTTTGTGACGTAGTCTGTGCAAACTAGGATGCATTTCTTTTTGCGGGACATTGGAGAGACTGGGCCTACAAAATCAAGAGCCCATTTCTCAAAAGGCTCAATCCTGACCTGAGCCTGTAAGGGCATCTTGTCAGTTGATGTAGGCAGAACCATTCTTTGAAAACGGTCACATTGTCTAACATACTTGGTGGAATATTTGAAAATGCTTGGCCAGTAATTTCTAGAGTGCAGTACTTTGTATGTTTTCTTCTTGTTAGAAAAGTGCCCGCCACATGGCCCATCATGGCATGCATGGAGGATTTCTGCCATCTCATCCTCCCATACAAATCGTTTGATAATAAGATCTAGGCCATTATGAAAAAGGTCATTGTCAACCCAAGAGTAGTTATAAATTTGGACTATAACTCGACATTTTTTCGTGTGGGGACAAGTGGTTTGGAAACTTTCGAGTTACTAAATAATTAGCAATGTCTGCGAACCAAGGAGTTTGAACAGACACAACAAACATATGTTCATCGAGAAATTATCATCAACGGTTTTAGCACCGTCATCATGTTGAATACGAGAGAGGAAATATGCTACCAAATTCTCTCGACTAGGTCTATCATTGACGGTAATGTTAAACTCTTGTAATAAAAGAAGCCTGTTAGCAAGAATATTTCACCTTATACAGACAGAAGTTGTTCCTCTGGTTTGAATGGTTCAGATCCAGAACAAATGAACGACAAAGGATGAAGACCCCTGCTTCGATAGTAAACCTGTGTACCTGCAATCAGATTAAACACACAAACACATCAAAGCTACTAGAACATAATCTATTAATCCATGTCAGTGACTAAGGAATCCAACAACATTTACATGTGAAATCAAACAACAACATTAAAGTGGGATGGAAATCAGCTTTGCATTAAGATTAAGATGGAGAAGTTTACAACCAATTAAGCCTCAGTGTTGATATGCATCTCCATGAAACCAAACACTTTCATCCCCATAAGCTCTAACTTTTCTCTCTATGCTCTCGAATGGCTTGGGACAACTGGTCAATCCAACAGCATAACAATACCTCAATGGTTCTTCCCCTCAACCATGGACATGAGCTTGTATTTATAAGGCTCAATGGATAGGAATGGTTGAGAGAATTGTGGATGAGGTGGCCTCTAAGATCCTATGATGAGGGATCTCGAGCTCAACTGACCCACAATGACAGGGATAAGGGAGGACACGAGGCTCATGATCTAGAAGCCTCGAGAATCTTCTCTGATTCCCATTTTACCCAGGGTACTGCTTTTCTCCTTTTATGACAGAGCGGTTCAGGTAAGAAACACTTATGGACCAAGGGTTATAAGCGGTGGCACCACTTATGGATAACAAGGAACAGGCGGTGCGAGAAAGTACCACTCATGGATAAAGGGGAAAGCACGGTGCTGAGTATTTTTATGAAAGATTGACAAACAACATGGGTTTCCACTCCAAGTGCTGGGATTAAGGGAAAGTAGGTATGTCAAAGGTCTTATCACATGATGATGACAGGATTTTGGTATAAAAGAATGCCCCTCAAATCATGAGTCTTAGAGGGATACAATAAACGAGAGCTTTGAGAGAAAAAGTCGTCGCTACGAGGTGAAAATGTCGGCTCGATCGAAGCATGTAGTCAAGTAGGCATCTGTAGTACATCAATATTTTTGACTCATAGACACAAGTAACCAACTCATTGCTGTAGAACAATACAAGGTAGATCCATGGGAGGAATAAACAAGCATGGCTACTAGAATACAGCATAGATCCATGTGATAGAGGACTCAAACTTGGAGATAGCTACCAGACATACAATGTAGATCTATGTCATCCAGACGCAAATTTGAACATAGCCACGGCCATACAAATGTGGATCCATGCTAGACATACAAAACTCCATCGCAGCCTGGGAAAAAAGCAATAAGCGCTTTTAAACAAATACCCAGGGTCTTCGTCTCATCTTCCACAAAGTATGATTCTATCCATGTGATTACAATGATCTGAAATTGAACATGGTAGAAACCACTTGATTACCGGTCAATGATGTGAACTGTTAACAAGTGCAAGGGAGATCATCATTAATGTCAATGATTCCCAAGGTACCCTAGTACAATCCAATGAGTGTGAATAGATGTCCTAATGTTGAACACCCAATCGATTCTATCGATCAAAGGTCAATGATGTGAACCTATGTTGAGAGCGAGAGAATATGTCATTAAGGCATACAGATCTCAAGGTACTAAGTATTGTTTCTAAGACTATTTCCCAGAGGATGAGTTGATGTCAATGAGAATAGTCTCATCGAAGGAGGGCCATGATGAATCCCACATCGACGACACAAAATTCTAAACATAGTTCTGGAATGATGTGAATGTAGTAACCATAGGACTGACTCAAAAGTACTAACACAAAGACTGTGTTGACTGCAAAGGTAAACTTCTTCAAATTCCCTTTGAACATTGGGCGGCACGACACAAGACTTGGCAGCATGACTAGACGGGACAAACACACAATGCGACAGTGGACAATGCATTCTTTTGAAAGACTCAAAGGAGTGACATGACTCATGAAAGTGGATCGTCATGGAGATCAGCTGAATACCCAATTGACTGACATGATCTGCAGAAAAATGCCATGTTCAAAGGTAACGAAAAAAATACTGCCATTTATTTGCAAAAATGATTCCCTTCCCATTTTCCCCATCATGATCGATGAGTGCCTCTTTTTGGTTTTCCGAGTTCAAAGAGGGTAACAAACACTCGATATAGCTTGTCGAAATAAAAGTCTAGACTCATATGTTTTATGAACCTGAGAGAGGAGGAATTCGTTCCCAAAACGGGTCTCTCAATGTTTAATTTAACGAGTCCAATGAAAGAAAACTTGGTATCGTTCATGTTTAGAGAGTCTGAACGATTATGGAAGAAGACTCCAAAGGGGTCCTTTTTCGTATGATTTAGTCTCTAAGGCCCGAAAAAGTGTAAAATCATACCTTAGAGAACTCTTCCAGTCATGATTAGATGTAGTGTTCCTTTTTTGTAAATAGTCTGTCCAAACCAAAAAAGAGATAACCTACCGTCGGAGAGAAAACTCTTCAAATACTTTAACAAGCGTGAAGAAGACAACATCGGTCGACAATCTTTTCGTATTTAGGGAGCCTAAAAAGAGTTTAAAGAGGACTCCATGAGGTTTCTTTACACAATGTGAATTTTTACAAGCCTGGAAAGAATCAGAAATGGACTCGACGATCTTTTCGTGTTTAAGGAGCCTGAAAAAGAGGTGAAAAGAAGACTCCATGACGTTTCTTTACACAATGTCAATTTTTACGAGCCTGGAAAGAATCTAAAACGGACTCGGACCTTTGATACTGGGTTTAAGGAGCATGAACAAAGTGTCATAACAAATGCTCATCAACCTTTTCCGTTTTATGGAAGTGCAAAAAAGTCATAAACAAACTTCCAAAGCTTCTTACTATAGTTCTCTTATCCTGCAATCGACTTAGAAACAAGTGCTAAATGCGTTCATAACTAGCATTAAGGGATTGCGATTGATAAATTTAGAGTAAAAAGTAATTTTACATCAAAACTATAGTATATCAGACCCAAAAATGCCTATATAAGTCATGTAAATAGTAAAAAATTAAATCATTTTACTATTCACTCACAATGGAGAGCATTTGGAGCACTTTCTTAGCCAGATCTTCAGCAGCTGATACTGGGAGCTCCCACTGTCAGATTTGAGCACCGTCAGTTGCAGGTAATAGCTAAAACCTTACTCTTTATTTTCATAGCATTCATTTTGAGTTTTGATGGGGTTTTGGGCTTGTAGGGAAAGCCCTAAAACCTTGAAAATGGGTACCGTGCATACCCGTTACGGGATAGACGATACCTCCCAAGAACTGTGCCTAAAACATAGATGACAGGTGGTGTTGCCACCTGTCTCCAACGATGCACAAGCGGTGCCAGCCACAGAGATTTCAAACTAATAGCACAAGCAATAATGAGTCATTCTTTTGATTTTAAATGATTAGAGATGATTCTAATGGGTGCTATGATTGTTTTTTGGCAGGTTTTTGTTGCTCAAACATGGTGATATGGAAAGAAAGGCAACATGACAATGATGATGCTTTTGCTGAAAGGAATACGGGTTGTATTGCTGCATTACGGGACTATGGGCTCCTGAAATTCTTCCAGACCCCAAGCATGGTGTCACATGAGCGGTTATTAGAGCACATATTGCGGATGTGGAATCCGGAGCAGCAGTACTTCAAGGTTGGGACCCATGTTCTGACAGTGGAGGTAGAGGATATCTACTTCTTGACTGGTCTCTTGATATGGGGTTCTCCCATCTCACTGACAGGTTCCCGTGGAGGGGATATTACCACTCAAGAGTTGATAGATTGACACTGTGCTCCAAGGACAAGCACATTAAGGAAGAAAATCCCTATCAGAACAGTGACGGATGGGCCCCTACAAACAGTCCTATTTTATATGCAGAGGGTGGCCGAGAATCAGGGTGTGCACCAGGATTCTAGGCCACACATGTTATATGCCATAGAGACCATGGCACCCACGGTATTCAACTGGGAAGAATCCATGCTTCCGATATTCAAAGATCAGCTGACTAAGTGTCGGCAGGAAGAGCTAAAGCAGTTTGGATTTGGTTCCATTTTAGCCTGCTTCTTCTTCAAGTGGGTTCCACAGATGAGACCTCAGGCGGTCTTCAGAATTATGAGAGCACAGGACCCCCATATGCTGAGGTGGGTCCATATCATGGCTCGTACAGGAGCAGGTAGGGGGAAGGTGAACTTCGGTGACTTGTTCTTCAGATGGCTCCGCGATCAGATCCTCATGGTGGAGGACTATGCTTATGCAGGCACATATTTCCACGGAGATCCTGACCTACCACTCCCACCTGGAGGACAATGGGGCGACATCGGTAAGAATCAAGAAACCCTAAAATGGATAAAATGTTTTTTGTGTTTTTTAATGTTTTATACTTTTTATGTTAAGTGACAAGACCTATGTATTCTCATGTAGATGTTGGAGCCCTCTTTGTACCACAAGGTGATGATATCACCGGGGAGTTAGAGGAAAACCTGGAGAGATTGACCTTGGATATCCGAGATGCTTCCATTGATGACCTCCTGATGAGGTATTAGAGACCTACAGTGGGAGTACCGAGTCGATTCAGTAGGCTGCTGCATAGAGTAGCTCGGGAAGTGATGTGCTACCACGAGCATCACTAGTGTATGAGATATATACTAAAAGTTGACAGCTTCAGGATTTTGTATAGTGATTTTTCCTGAAATCCTATGTGCTTCAGATGAGGTCTTGGGACCTATTTTTTGTAAACTTTTTCGTATATATATATATATACACACACACACACAGAATTTACATGGTGTTTATATGTCTCAAATGGTAAATGCATTTTATGTGAGTTTTATGTGTATTTATATGTTTATTTACAATGGACCATGTTTGATTTCAATGTCATGAATGGGAAATATGCCAATCTAGGATGTAATTAGCTAATGAGTCAGCAACTACATTATGTTCCCTAGGGATATTCCTTTAAGTGATGGTTTCAAATGATATTTCCAGCAAACGTACTCTCCGAAAGAGGTGGAGAAGCACAGGGTTTCTAATGGTGTAAATATGGTTTAAATGGCAAACCATGAGTTGCGAGTCCATCAAGACTACCAGGTTGTGAACATCCTGGAAGGAAGCTTCCATCAGGAGACCAATGACTGCTTCATACTCAATGATGTTATTAGTAGCGGGACCTATACAAACCTCTCTTGAACTGACCAAATCTTCAGCCTAGGAATAGAGGACCCAAGCAGCTAAGGCGAGATTCAAGGTGTGGTAGAAAGCACCATCAGGGAAGCCGTAGAAAGCCATCTGCATGACCAAAACATGGTATAAATAGATGCAGACACTAAACTCAAAACCATATTGAAAATACTAAAAGCCAAGCAATATACATATATACAAGATACTATCCAAGAAAGATCTAGGCATAGTACCTTTTCAGGTACAACCCATTGCAAGGTTGCCCCAAAGGGATTCCATCATAATCAACGAGCTCGTAGGCTCCTTTATTTAACACCTTAGAAATGATGAAAGGTCCGTACCACATGGACTCGAACTTACCCTTCCCTAGTTTATCATATCTTTGATCGTAATTCAAACTAGGTCACCCTCATTAAAAACATGAGGTTGGACAGATTTATCATACTGCACCTTGACGTGTTTCTTATGTGCCTCATTAGCCAAGGAAACATCTCTCCGAGTCTCATCAAGGTTATTCAAGTACAAAAATATTTCTTCCTCTGTGGAAGTGTCTGGGAGAAGTTCGACGGCAAGTTTTAAAGATGGAATCTGACATTGAATTGGCAAGACAACTTCGAGTCCATAGACATGCTGGAATGGCGTGAAACCAGTGGCTGTTTTCACAGAATTCCGATAAGCCCAAAGAGCGGAGAAAAGAACGTGGTTCCGGTTGGATTTATGATCTCCAACCATCCGATGAAGCATAGTTTTTAAAGCTTTTTTAATGGCCTCCACCTAACCATTAGCTTGTGGATAATATGGTGTAGATTTTTCATGACGAAAACCTAGCTTGGAACTCAATTCCTCCATCATTTGATTATGGGAATGGGATCCATGATCAGTAACAATGGACCGTGGGACTCCAAATCTAGCTATGATATGATTGAACAGGAAGAGAGTGGTAGTCTTACCATCTCTCGCATATGTAGGCATGGCCCCAGCCCATTTTGTGAAATAGTCAACGGCTACGATGATGTAACCATGCCCCCCGGCTGAGGTAGGCTTACAATGCGTGAAGTCAATCCCCCATTTGGTGAATGGGCCAACGACAATGACAGGGTGTAGCGGAGCAGGATGGGTGCGCTTTTTAGGATAAAAGTGTTGACAAGGTGGGCATTTCTTAACAGCCTCATGACAGTCTTTGAAGACAGAAGGCCAGAAATAGCTAGCACGAAGGATTTTCTGGGCTGTAGCCATCCCAGATAAATGACCACCACATACTCCAGAGTGGAAATCATTCAACACATGTTCAGCCTCCTCATGGGTGAGGCATCGCCAGAGAATGGAATCAATCCCACGTCTATACAAGGTATCATTCAAGATGAGTTAGTATTTCACATGGTGATGGATACCGCAACAATCGTCATGGGATAAATGCGGCTAAAATCGTTGTGTTTGGAGATAAATAAGAAAATATCCATACCAAGGGTCGGTAGTGCTAATTAGGAACAGAAATTCATCTAGAAATGAATCACTGGGCTCAGATTCCGTCGAAGCACAGGGAAGATCACACATGAGCTTGGAAAAGACCAAGGATTTCTTTGATGTGGCTTTGGAAAATTCCAGATCAAACTCCTATAGTATGACTATCCATCGGGAGTACTTTCCCCCAAGCACTTGATGATTCAGGATGTAATACATAGGGTTCTGTTCTACCAACACAATGGTAGTGCAGAGTAGAATGTAGTGATGAAACTTTTGTACAGCAATGACCGTGGCCAATGCTAACTTTTCCACACGTGAATAGCGAGTTTCAGAATCCATAAGATTCTTACTGGCATAATAAATCACGTGCTCCAGACCATGGAGATTTTCCTGCGCTAAAACCATAGCGATGGTAGTAGCAGAGGAAGCAATATACAGAAGAAAGTCCTTTGAATAATTTGGGGGGTGTATCATGGGTGAATGAGTCAGAATGTGCTTAATATTATCAAAGCCGCATTGGGCCTGGTCATCCCAGAAGAGTGAGGTGTTCTTCTTGAGGAGACACATATAACCGTGAGTTTTCTTTGCAAAATTACACACGAAACGACGGAGAAAGTTTTCCTTCCCTTGCAAAATTTGGAGTTCAAGGAGATTAGTTAGGGATGGTAGAGCTAAAATGGCGGAAATTTCAAAGGATCAATCCAGATGCCATCTTTGGATACCACAAAACCTAGAAGACGTCCCATCTCAATGCAAAAAACACATTTATGCGGATTGAGTCGTATATTATAATGACAGTATCTCAGGAATATATCTCTAAGATGACCAGGGTGGTCCTCCCATCGTTGTGAATGAGCAGGGAGGTCGTCAAGGTATGGTTCAACAATATTTTTAATATCATGAAACACATAGGACATTGCGCGCTGGAACATGGCTACAGCATTTTTGAAGCCAAAAGGTAACTTCTTATATGCAAAGGTTCCCCATGGGAAAATGAATGCTGTCTTATGCTGATCGGAGGATAATATCTCAATCTGATTATAGCCAGAGAAGCCATCCATAAATGAAAAGATGACACTTCCAGCACAGTTGTTTATAATCTGATCGATGTGCGAAGTAGGAAAGTTGTCCTTGGGACAAGCTTTATTCAAATCCCTAAAGTTGATACAGACTCTAATGGTGCCCTGCTTTTTATTGACAGGGACAATGTTCGATACCCATTCCGTCAGGGGTACAGGATAAATAAACCCAGCTTTGAGAAGTTTTTCAATTTTAGCTTTAATAGCTACAGCCTTCCAAGGATGGACTTGCCTTAGTTTTTTCCTGACAGGTTTAGCTGTGGGATAGGTTTTAATCTCATGGACCACAATGGATGGGTCAATCCTCGACATCTCTTCATAGGACCAGGAAAAAATATCATGAAATTCTTTGAAAAGTGCTTTGTATGCTTCAAATTCATCTGCCGAGTAGTTCTTCCCAACATGAACATGCTCGATAGTATCAAGCCTAGCCAATATGTCAATCGGATTCATATAAGTAATGTTGCAAAGGTTTCCTTCAGAATATGTGTCTTGCAACAATCTAGGACTTTGGGGTACATTGACAATATCAGTAGGAAACAAGGATGCATAATCATGGCTAACCGAACTGGTGTCGGGGAGGAACATGGATATATGATGGCGATCCTCCCAAATGGACTCATCCGTATTCATGATCTCCATAATGGACTCATCGGAAGGAAAAGTCTCAGAGAGATAATATAGAATAGGAAGAGAAGGTTCTAACTAGTACGGTAAATGGTAAGGATCCGAAGCCACTAGATGAAGGTCATCAGTGTGATTATCATAAAAGGTTTGAATGGTGTCATACATTGCTTCATGTGGACTTACTGAGGTGGACTCAACAACTTGTTTACCCTTAGGCTCATAATCAAAAGAGGAAATCATATGGACTGTTGCGGTATCTGTGCTAGGAGGAGTGGATGGAAAAATCCCCATAAGGGATGAATCCTTCAACATGCCTATCCCAATCGACTGGTAAGGAGGAGGGGATTGGCCTAACATGGGGATGTTATTATCCATGTAGGTAGTAACATCCAGCGTACAGAAATCAAGCTGGTCAAAGGTGAAAATTCTCCCTAGATGCGAAAATTGGACCGTTCGGAATACTGTTGAGGCGACAATATTCATGGTATAGAACCAATTTCTTCCTAGAAGGAGGTTGTAATCTAAGGGGGCATCTACCACTTCTACTTGAATGTAAACGGTTTTTCCCCCCAGCTCGACTGCTAGGGCTGATATGAGACCATGGGGTTGGAAACCCCATCCGTCAAATGCCTTGAGGGTCGTAGGTGATGTTACAAGCTCGGGAGAGATGAGATCCTTCCAACAAGACAAAGACAAAACCAAGGTCGAAGCTCCTTCATCTAGTACCATTCGAAAAACCTTCTTTCCCACTACTTTCGTAATGATATGAAAAGCAATTTTATGAGGTAACCTAGACTTATAGTTCTCAACATTGAAATGAATCAAGTTAGTATTATCCGGGTCTAAAGCTCCTAATGTTGTCAACACGTTTTTGCGCTGTGTAGGGCAACTTTGGAGTACCTCTAAGGTAGACATTTCACAAGGTGCCTAAGCGAGATATTCAACTACATTATAAAATTGAGCATCTTGGGCATTGGGATTAAAGACAACCTTCCGAAGAGTACCCTTGGGTGGACGCAAAATCATGTCGAGAGTAGGATTCTCGATAGATAGGGGGACAATAGACGAGGATTCAGGAGAACTAGTAGAGGGAACTTTCCCTAAAGAAGAATGATCTTCTTTCTTATCTATGGGTTTGTCATAATTATGAATTTGAGTTTGTAGATTAATGGTATCCGAGGACATCATATGAATTTCCTCTGACAAACTAGAGTTACCTTGATTAGACATGTGGTCTATCAATTGTTGCTGAGAGGGAAAAGGATCCGTGAGTACTGCGGGTGTGGGATTTGATTTTAGAAATTGGGAGATTTCGTCTCGACAAGGACACTCCTTTGAGAAATGGTCACCTCCACATAGCAGACAAGGATATTTTTCCTTTATTTTCCCTTTATCGTTATCATTGTTGGTTGGTCTTGGATTCTCCTATTGGTTTTTGGGTTTTTTATTTTTGTTTTTACCCTTCTTTTTGTTATTGCCTGAGGTTTGAGTACTTTGAATAGAATTGACCTCGATGGAAACCTTAGGAGTCAAAGGAGTAGGGGTGGCAGTCTAGCGTTGCTTGGCAGGTTTCGCTTATGACGGGGACTAGATTGAACCAAAAATCCCATCAATAGGTACTTCTCCTGGTGGCTTGGTAGGATCGGTGGATTGAACCAACAATCCCATCAATAGGTACTTCTGCTGGTGGCTTGGCTTCTGGGGCGAGGAGCTTGAGGAATCAGGTCATAAAGAGTTCCAGACTAGGAATAAACCAAGTCTAGGTACTGAGCTCGACTAATAGCCTGCTCTTCAGTAACGGCACCGCTCATAGCCACATCTCGGGAAATAGGAGGTAACAAAGATTTGGTAAACCAATCAGCTAATAACTGATTCGGGATAACGGCCTTAATAAGCTTTCTCTACCTTCTCCATTCATGAATATGATCTGATATATGGGTGGAGGTGTTCTGTTGTAGATAATTTAAGAGATCAGTACCCATTTCATAATGAATAGGGATTTAAAAGTGTGTAAGAAACACGGTTGCCAATGAGCCAAAATCCACAAACGAATGTTGTGGGAGTTCAATGTACCACTTCGCGGCTATACCGGTCAAAGTTCACTGAAAAAGTCATAACCGAACTGAATCATCCATGAGGGATTTTGAAGAACACCACAAATGGAATGTCATAACATGGTTCTTCGTGTCATCTCCCTGCTTGCCATCGAGCTTCAGAATGTTCAATGGTAACTTTACCAGAATAGGGGGACATGAGGGATTGTGTCGAATGGGTTCATTAATCAACTTGGACAAGTCAGGTAAGTCCAAAGTTACTAGGAAAGGTAAATTACGGTTGGATTGCACATACTAGTAATATTGATATGGCATATAATTACCACTAGGACCATAAATGGACTGAAAGACAGGTTTTTGTGAAGAAGAACTAACGGAAAATCCACCCGTAGGGGGTTGATTTCCGGGATCAGGATCGTTGGGACCACTAGGGCTTCCAGGAGGAGGACCGCCAGGGCCTCCGGGACCACCAAGACCACAAGGAGGTAGACCACCAAACCCTTCAGGGCCACCAGGAGGTAAACCTCTAGAGCCTCCGGAACCACTAGGAGGAGGGCCACCAGACCCTCCAAGGCCATTAGGAGGAAATCCACCAGGTCCCCAGGACCACTAGGACCATTAGGACCATAATGAGGAAATTTACCAGATCCTCCAAGACCATTAGGCCCCCAGGGGGAGGACCTCCATGAGGCAGTCCTCCGGCACCTCCCGTAGTATGTATAGGTATCCCCCCCATAGCTAGCAGGTAAGACCAATTGGGTTGCCCCCATGGCGTAAAAGTATTACTAGGGTATGGAATGCCAGCATAAGGCATCCCTATAGGATTGGGTGCATTATTAATGTTACCTACATGTATTTGATAACCATAACCTCCAGAAGATTGAATGGTTACAGGTTGTGCCCCCAAGGGATGACCTAAACTGGATGAGAAATTAACTGCATTAGTATGGGTGGGAGGGACATAAACTATAGATGGTTGTATAATAGAGATATTCCCTTAATTAGGTACAATTGTGGTGCCATATAATGTAAGTCATGCCAGGGGTTTCCCCCCGGCACTAGAAGGTAATGATGAAACGAGAATTTAAGATTGGGCCCCAGGTGCAGAAGACCTAGGGGGATTGGGAACATACATAACATGGGAGGTGGTGGGGGTGGTATTTAAACCTGGTTTGTGTGGTGTTACTGCATGATCTATAATTGGTTCAATGGGTCTCATAGAATTGGAAAGTGAACGATATCCCACAGGAACAGATGTGGAACGTGATGGTGTCGGGCCTAATAGTTCATTTATTTGCTTGCCAATCTCCTGTGCATGGAGAATGGCAGCGCGGTATTTCCTACATTCTTCTTCATCTTCAGAAGAGTTTAAATAGGTTCCAAATGAGGCAATGGCCTGTCATATAGAGGTATCCCAAAATGGAGCATTGGGACCATAATCCGGATGGGTAGTATCATTAACATGACCTTCCATGGGAGAATGGAACAAGGTATTTCCCCAAGAAGGTTGTTGGACCAAGGGAGGAAAGTGTGAAGAATATGGTCCTCCACTTTCTGCAACCACATTATCTCCCACTTGGGAGGTGGTAGCAGCTCCTTTGTCGATAGCTTCCATTGGATTTTCTCCTGAACTAGGAATAAAATCAGGTGGCAAGCCCCGTACTCTTCTAGACTGTCTTAACTCAGCCAGTTTGTACAGCTCCTATCTAACCTAGGGTCTGAAAAACTAGAAAACATACCAAAAAAATTCCCTACACAAGCTATAGGTCAAAACAAGCACACTTAAAATGATAGGAGGAGTTCAAATAGTCAGGTATCTCACCAGGATTGTCAAGAAGGTGCCACTCACAATATACCTCAAGGGTACATGCGTGGTAATCTCCCCAAATGTTGTTTTTGGTGTATGGCTCCAAGAAAGATGGCCAAAGGGATTTTCTCAAATGGATAAGGTATCCTAGTCGGGTATCTCGATATACTCAAGGTACCTGGGAGATCGAATTGGTAGTAGTGTTGTCTAATGCATAACCGTACACAAGGGGCCTTCCGATATACAATCGAGTACATGAAGTATCTTTCTATGTACCTCAAGGGTATGTGAAAGGTTGTTCAATATACCGACGGTACGTGGAAGAACCGCGTGAGTCCCGGGATGTAATGCGGACAAATAACGACAGCTCCTACGCTTAATGACGCCCGAACACGTCCCTAACCTATTACTCCAATTGCTACGTAAATTTTAACCTATAACTACCGTTAATTTTAAAGTGGACGGTTAGGTGAATGCATGGTGTTTTGACAGAAAAGTAAAACCATGTAGTATGCTTATGGAAAATATTTCACTTTACCGTTCAGTATGCCTACCTACGGGAGGGAAAGAGAGTATTTTATTTTGTTTCAAAACCAAAAATATTTCCAAACAACAGTCTTGAACACAAAATCAAAGACAAGAAACACTTTCCAAACTGATTTCTCTTTTTTGAAAGCAATGAGAAGGGGAAGAATATTTTTTCCTAAAAGAAAAACAAGAAGCACACTACATGCAAATGCACTCTATCTTCAATTTTCTTAAAACATAGGCAAATCTAACTTAAAAATACTATTTTTATTTTATTTTGATGAGATAGTACTAAATGCATAAGAGACAAAAGAACATAAAGAGCCTGAAAGCTTGTAAGGCCAATCAGGGATCCGATGTCTAATGCTCAATCGTGACAATCTAATCTCAGTCAAAAATTTTCCTTTTTAAAGGAAGACAAAGAAGTTCTATATGCAAACAAGAAATGAAACCTAGAAGCTAATCCAGTGTTCTTCTTTTAGTCTATATAACATAAATAAAAAGAGATCTTACTAATACCCTAGGCTTTTCAAAAAACAAGAAATCCTTTCGCAATCACAACCAACAAGCACCAAAGTGAATGAACAATCAAAATTCTAACCTATCTTTTGAATTTTCCAATCAAACCAATATTTAACCATAAAATTATAAAGCACAAGCATCAAATTCTGACACACAAGCCTGATAGTGCAGGGCTGAAAGCAAATCAACTCAATTTTTTTACAAAAAATGAGAAAAAGGAGGTCTTGGAATGAAGCCTACTTGGCACTGCACTTCTCGGGTATTGATAGAGCGGTTCTAGCCCAACACCGATCCTCTCCAACAGAACTCAGGCGGTGGCACTGTGGGTTGCTAACTCGATTCAGGCGGTGGCACCGTTTCTCTCCCACTGCATAGGCACGGTTCCCTGTAAAATTCCAAAACACATAGAGAACGACAGATCAAGTCAGAAAAAGACTAAATCAAGGTAAAAATTGATATATTAAGAGTAGGGAAGAGCATAAAAGGTCGAAAATAATTCATATCTAGACAGATCTGGAAGTTTCAAACCAAAATCCACTGAGTCAGATAGCAGATCTGACTGAAGAGAGTTGGAGAAGGACCCTAGATTCGGACAACAGTTGAAAAAATGAGGAAGATCAGATCAACTAATACATATATTCAATCCCCAGCAGAGTCACTAGATTTGTTAGTAGGAATATTTCACCTTCTGCACACAGAACTTTTTCCTCTGGTCTGAATGGTTTAGATCCAGAACAAATGAACAACAAAGGATGAAGACCCTCTCTAAGTATTATAGATACCTAGAATTCCTGCTTCGATACTAAACCTATGTACCTACAATAAGATTAAACACGCAAACACATCAAAGCTACCAAAACATAATCTATTAATCCATGTCAGTGACTAAGGAATCCAACGACATTTACATGTGAAATCAAACAACAACAGTAAAGTGGGATAGAAATCAGCTTTGCATTAAGATTAAAATGGAGAAGTTTACAACCAATTAAGCCCTAGTTTTGACATGCATCTCCATGAAACCAAACACTTTCATCCCCATAAGCTCTGACTTGACTCTCTATGCTCTCCAATGGCTTGGGCCAAGTGGTCAATCTAGCAGCATAACAATACCTCAATGGTTCCCCCCCTCAACCATGGACATGAGCTTGTATTAATAAGGTTCAATGGATAGGAATGGTTGAGAGAATTATGGATGAGGTGGCCTCTAAGATCCTATGATGAGGGATCTCGAGCTCCATTGACCCACAATGATAGGGATAAGGGAGGACACGAGGCTCATGATCTAGAAGCCTCGAGAATATTCTATTTTTCCCATTTTACCCAGGGAACCGCTTTTCTCCTTTTATGATAGAGCGGTTTAGGTAAGAAACGCTTATGGACCAAGGGCTATAAGCAGTGGCACCACTTACGGATAACAAGGAATAGGCGGTGTAAGCAAGGTACTGCTCATGGATAAAGGGGAAAGCGCGGTGTTGAGTATTTTTATGAAAGACTGACAAATAACATGGGTTTCCACTCCAAGTGCTAGTATTAAGGGCAAGTAGGTATGTCAAAGGTCTTATCACATGATGATGAAATGATTTTGGTATAACAAAGCCATTGAGTTACCCTACCATTGGTAATTGGTTTGTTCATTAAGAATCTAATGGCAGATTGGTCCGTATGCACAAAAACTTCATACCCTATAAGGTAATGGAGAAATTTGTTGATAGCATAGACTACTACCAAAAACTCTATTTCAGTAACAGTGTAATTCAGTTCAGCAGGAGTCAAATTCTTGCTAACAAAGCAGATGGCATAAGATGCTTGGCCTTCTTTTTGACCTAGGACCCCTCCTATGGCCATTTCAGAAGCATCAGTGGATATATGGAAAGGGAGGGACCAATAAGGACCCCTAATTATCGGTGCCACTAATAACTTAGCCTTTAAGACCTCAAAAGAATTTTGACAGGATCTAGTCCATTGGAATTCTGCATCCCTCATAAGCAACTTATAAATTGGTGCATGTTTTTTAGTGAAATTTTCAATAAAACGTTGGTAGAGCCTACATGGCCAAGAAATCTCCTTACCTCTTTTTGAGTCTTTGGAGAGGGAAGGTTAACATTTACTTCTATTTTGGCAAGGTCTACCTTGATTCCTTGAGAAGAGACATGATGTCTTAAGACTATAGCCTCAGTTAATAACAGTTTACATTTTTTGTGGCTAAGGGATAGTTTTGTCTCTTGACATCAGACCAGTACCTCTTCAAGATGGGCAAGAGCCTCCTAAAAGGTATTACCATAAACTATAAAATCATCCATATACACTTCTATGCAGTCATGCATAAGATCAACAAAAATTCCTAAGACTGCTTGTTGAAAGGTGGCAGGTACATTACACAAGACAAATGGAAAAAATATATAGGAATATGTCCCCCATGGGTAGGTAAAAGTAGTCTTATCCTCATCCTCAAGTGCTATCAAGATCTAATTGTACCCACTATACCTGTTGAGGAAAGAAAAGTATTATTTATTGGACAGGATATCTAGCACTTGGTCAATAAAAGGAAAGGGAAAATAGTCTTTAAGAGTGGCCTTATTCAGCTCTTGGAAATCAAGACAAATACTCCATTTCCCTATGAATTTATTTGGGAATAACACTAGAGGAGATACCCATTTACTGTCCTAGATTGGGTAGATAAAACTAGCATCGAGGAGTTTTTGTAACTCTTCTTTAACTATGTCCTTCAAACCGGGATTCATCCTCCTCTGAGGTTTCCTTACAGGTGGTATCTTCATATCCATGTAAATATGGTGAACACAAGTATCAGGGTGTATACCCTTCATATCAGTGTATTCCCAGGAAAATTCTCTGCTTGACTTCTAAGAACCTTGAGGAACTGCTCTTTTTGGTTTTTACTCAACCCTGCGTTTATGTGTAGAAATTTCCCATGGCTGACTTCACAAGGTATGGTATAAGAATTTGTATGCTCTTCAATTGCAAAGACACATGATGTATCTGAAAATGTTGAGAGGTCCAAATTTTCTTGAAACTCATCTCCAAAAATTCGATTGAATTGAGCGAAAGACTAAGGAAAATCTATACAAGTTGTTGACGAAACAAATTTATTTAACACATTTTCAGTAGTCTACTCCTGAAGTTCCCAGGAGTAATCACTAGGAAGGAAAAGGTGTTCAAAATTTCCATCCCCAAAAGGGCAGTCTAACCTCCACAAATTTTCAGTTACTGGTTGTGTTGGGGGGTATAAAGCGAGTTTCTGCGTAAACAACCCATTAAAAATGGTCATTTACCCATCCCTGCATCCTATAAAAGCATTAGCAGTAGCTAAACATGGTCTTCCCAGGATAATAGGATGTCCTTTATAAGGATCCTTTGATTCTAATACCATCAAATCAATGGGATATTCCCATGACAACAATATTTCTGAGAAGTAAATCAAAGTATATGTCCTATTACATAGTGACTATGTGGGATTAAAACACAAATGAGTATAATCACGGCTACAAACAACCTATATATTAATATGAATTCTAATATGACATAATCATAACAAATTTTAATCTCAACTAAATACAGAACAAGCACAATTTCAAACCCTAGCTAAGCATGAATAAAATGTAGAAGGTAATATTGACAGTCTTAAATCTTAGTGCATACGATGGACAGTATTAACAGAGATACATGATTACATTCATACAATGATTGAACAATTTTTACAGGAACACTAACACATATGAGCAATTTTGCAGCGGTTTTTCATTGCTATTTCCACGTTTAGTTGTCACAATTGTGACAATAACGGTCGTGATGTTTCGTGGCACTTATTTTGTCGCTATAACTACGAACTTTATAAGCCGTCGATATAGAGATGAAAACTGGCCACCGTGTGTCTTTTATACGGTGGCCTTGAAATTGATTTTTTTTAATTCATTTTCTATGTTTTGTCACTCTATCGACAAACTTATCGTCCCTATAACGACGAAACTATGGCAAAAAATTGCCAACAAAATTTTGGTTCCAAAAAAGACCGTGGAACAGTTTTGATGAACATTTGTCTCTGTATCAACGAATTTTGGAAATTGAACATAAATTTCTTCCACGCAAAACCGTGGAAAACCAATCTCTATGAACGAAATCTGCAAGTTGAACGGTAATTTTTCCATGAAACTGTGTCGCTATAGAGATGGTAATCATGGAAAGCCACTTGGGGTTTCGACGGTTTTGTAATACCCGCGATGAAAGTTCGACGATATTGTGACAAAACCTGGAGTTTTAAAAAAAATTAAAAAATTGTGGAAAGGCACATTCACTTCCATGGTTTTGGATCTTCAATAAGTGCTTGTGATTGATGTGTAGTCTCATGGACCTTTTAATTCTATTTTAGATCATATTTAATCAGCAATACAGAGCATATTTCCAGAAGGTAATTCTGAGCCACAAACTGGGGAAAACCTACCATTCGATTCGATGTTTTAGGGATGAGTTTAATACATGTAAATGACATAAATTTTCAGACCTTATAAAACATAAAATGAAAGATGAATTAAGATATCAAATGGCATAAAAGTTGTGATTAGTGCCTAACAAATCCAAGTTAGGAAGATGGGGTCAATTGAGGATCTCCTGGAGGCTTTAGTGATTAAAGAGTATATAGGGTTGAATGGTTCAAAACCAATCTACTCCTTAATAACTAGATCCACTTCAAAAATATTCAATAGGAAAATCCTAAGCTAGACATTAGATATTTGTCAAACAAGAGCCATGAGGTGGTAATGTCACCCGAATTCCTAAAATTATTGCTACAAGACAAATGCTATAGAATGGAAATATACCTATGTTTCAACCCCAACAAATCTTCCCATGCCTAACCAAGAAATCTATCATAATACACTTGTAATATAACTACAAATGGCAGCTTCAATGATGGAGGATAAAGGATAATTGCTCTTACTAGGTTTTAAAACTCGAGACTCCTCTTCTTCATGAGAAGGTTGGAAGAAGCTTGGACGACAAGAAAAGCACCTCCATTTCCACCCAAAAAAGGCTTCTCGTGTAGTATTTTGGTTTGGTAGAAAATAAACGGGAACAAACAATTCCAAGCTTTTGGTAGAAAATGAAAAATAAAACACAATTTTGAATAGTAATTTAAAGAAATGGAGCCAAAAGATGAAAAAAAAATAGTTCTGATAGAGGAAAAGTGGTTAAAAAACAGAGGTGGGCAATGCACAGAGAGAACATAAGAGTGCTAAAAGCAAGGAATGGTACAGCAAGAACACACCAAAGATAGTTAAGTCCGATATTATTATGTTTCTATACAAACATTGGATAGAAAGCATGATGAAGAGGCTAGAAATGAAAATAGCAAAGTTATATTATATGACAGGTACAAGCAAGTCATATAAAATATTAATGCCTAGGGAGAATGTAGGCAATGCAAGAACCCTTACCTTATCAATCGCGTTTCGCCGGGTCCATTGGCCCATACCACTTGCAAATATTTGTCTTAACAAATTGAAAACCACTGTGTTGGCTAGCAATTAAATTTATAAATTAAATAAATAATCCATTCCTAGACCTATACACAAGTGGTCATTTTGCTAGGTATGGAAAATATCAAAATACTCTATGAAATAAAAAATGGGCATACAATTAAATTAGCTAATGCTGCCTGGAAAGTGTGTTCTTGGGGTAATTCCACCAAGAGATGTGGTTCTAGAGTCACATTCCACATGTCCTGCAAAGGAAATCAACAATAAATCTATCCAGCACACGTTTTCCATCAGAATATCAACTCGCATGTAAATGCTATATTACAATACCGTTGGCTCACTGATGTGGAAAATTGAGTTTGTATTCGACAAGATTTCTTTAACCATTGTATTAAAATGAAAACAACACACACATTTTAAAGTTTAAGATAGAAATACATTAAATGCACATATAAATAGGTTTTTACTGGAAATGTGTGGACACTGTTATAACCACCATCCTGTCAAACAATATAAAACAAAAAACAGAGGAAAGAGTCATGTTGTCTTACTATATGAATAAAATGTCACTCAATACTCTGGATGAATATTTGTTATATATGAAAAGTTAAATTTCCAGTAAATAATAGCTCGCACAGGTGTGGCTCATTAGCGGTTCAGTTGTTATGAAGTCACTTGTTGTAAATTGGAGGTCACGAGATCAAATCCCACTTGGGTTTACCTGTGTCCCATGTCTTGCGGCGGGTGTGGGGAACCTAGGGGTATAGTGGTAGCAGGAATGGATCCCTGGACCCTGTGTCACGTGAGTGCTAGCCCAGCTCTAGTTGCCAATTCCCCTAGTTACTAAAAAAAAAATTCCAGTAAATAATATTTAGATATTGAAATATTTGTTTTAACATAATGTAATTTGAGGAGCTCATGGAATGATTTTGTAGCGCACATATAAATACATTTTTGTTGACTTATAAAAAAAACTAAAGAAACAGTTTAGGGGAGGAAGTTTAGGAATGAACCTGCAGAGTTACAAGCATGGGCTTGTTGTGAGAATCATTGCATATGATGTTTCCATCATTATTCGTTCTCCCATTGCATCTTCCACATAGACTTGGGGACCCCAATGGATCTTTGTTGACCCATTTTCTATTATTTATTTCTCATCTTTTCTCCTAACAGTCCTTACAAACTCGTCGACGGACATATTTTCAATGGCATCCTCCTACTGTAGAGTTAAATTCAAACCATTAAGAAGAAAAACCATGAACATGAATTTGTTCTTCTCAGGTTTAGGCTTGATTTTATTCTTAGAAAGCACTCCAAGGTAGCCCTCATTGCTGCTTCTTTTCCTCTTGGTAGAAGATTCTACCATCTTGGACACAAGAAACGACAAACCACAGAGGGAATATTGTGTTCTTCTATCACAATGATTGCCTATACTTAATTCTATGGCTGGGTTTAATGTCTCACTAATTACTCAAACCAACTATGCATGTACAACTCAAGACAAGCTCTTGCGCTCCACAATTGCTACAAAGCTCCGCTCAGTAGCCTCAAAAGCACTATGAGTAAACAAAAATAGTTTGCTATAGAACATTTAGGCTTCAAACTCCAAAAATTTCCCATTATCAATGAAAAACTAACAACTGCACTCAGGGTTTAATTGAAGTGCAGTACATCTAGTTGACAGCTATGACGTCTGATACGTCTCCAACTCTAGAGGAGCCGATATCAAAACCTACGTCACTGAAATATAGCCCAATCAACAATCAAATAAATAATTGAAGATGATATCCATTGAACAAGCATCAAGTATCAAAGACATCCAATCAACCATCCATAAGCATCAAATAAGAGTACTAAACAATAGTATAAGAATTCTCTTCACAACTTCTGTTTGTTTTTTTACCACAATTAGATATTTCGGTTGGTTGTTATGAAGGAATTTATATTAGTAAGCCATTGAATTTTAAATGTATGAATTTGTAGGCATATCTATGTATGCTAACCTCTTATGGTTCAGTTGATAGAAGAGGATGAGGTGGAGCTTATGGAAACTAAAAAAAATAAGGACGGTGGAAAGACACCCGATCCTTTTGCAGATGCAACTATCAATAATGTTGTAAATGGTCATGTTTCCCCTACTAGATCTACATCTCTTTCCGTTGATCACTCACAAGTATAACTCACTAAGGTTGGTTTCTCTCTCAACATCTTTTTTGTTTGACTATAAGTGTTAGAATAATCAACCCATAGTATTTACCCACTTAGACATTATTTCATTTATTTTGTCTTATTTGCCTAGTCCATGAGTCCCACCATGTGCAAGTTGCTAATTGCCTATCCATAGAGGTCAAACTTGCCATTATTGACTCATGGAGCACTTGGGAAAGCCTTGGGAATCAAATCTGCTTTATTCCTGGCCTCCTAGGCGCCCATCTGCTTTTTCAGTGTTTTAAGGCACATAGGAAAGCAAGACTAGGTGAGGTGAATCAGCTTTGTTGCCTCTTCCTCCTCCACTCTTTCCTCCATGAAAAAGCATGTATTAGCTGCCATTTGACCACTCTTTAGCTTTCCCATGCGCCCTTGCTAATTCGTGGGGTCCTTAATAGATTTGGGATCATCTTTTTACACCTATGGGGGATTTGCCTATTTTGGGTAAGCCTGCTTTATGCTAGATTTGGATGCTTCCTTATGCATTCGATTTTCTCATGTATTATATATATTCAGCAGCCTATGTTATTACAGGGTTGGCTATTGTACACTCATTTAATATAATTTTGTGTTACAGCTTTATATTCAGTCTCCATTGTTGATAATTTTGCATGATCAATTGTTAATTGTTGTGGGTGAAATTAATCTACTGCAGGCCTGAATTTATACATGGTATTAGAGCCATTGTAGGTTGTTACTATCCTCCAAAAATTGTTTTGTAGGTTCGACATCAAGACTGGGAGCCTTCTACTGACAGCCGGGACAGATTTTCTAAAGCTATGGATTCACAGAAAACTATCCTCACTCCCTTCAACTTTTTTGAATGGAAAGAAGAGATGGAGATCTTGTTGAGAGAGAAAGGCCTCTACAGGGTGACTATGGCTACAGAAGCAGAGCCCAATGCTACTGTAGAGAAGATCAAATGGCACAATCGGAGAGATGAGGCTTATGGCCTCCTATGTCTCAGTATTTCCCGAGACCTCCTTTTCCATATCGATGGATTGACTTCACCGGATCAAGTATGGGAGAAACTTTCTGAACTCTTTGGAAAGACAGATGATATGAGGGGACACCAGATCGAAAATGAGCTGATCTCCCTGAGTCCCAGTAATTTTGAATCCCTGCAGCTATATTTCTCCAAGTTCAAAGCACTAGTTTTGCAGCTGAAACAGTGTGGTATTGAAAAGAAAGATGAGCAGCTCGTATTGTCCATCCTATCGAAGCTAGGGCCTGATTACTCAGTCTTTTTTTCGACCTTCT
>LPNX010460114.1:616-30678 GCA_001517045.1 Pseudotsuga menziesii | reverse complement strand
ACCGATGGTAAACAACACTTTGTATAGACAGTTGATTGGATGTTTATTGTATTTGACACATACTCAAACTGATCTTTGTTATGCAGTAAGTGTTGCCTCTAAATTCATGGATCAGCCCCATGAGATCCATTGGAAAGCAGCAAAGAGGATCCTTAGCTTTGTTCAGGGAACAAGGACTGATGGGATTTTCTATAAAGCCAATTCTGACCTTGAGTTAATTGGTTTTACTGACAGTGATTGGGCAGGTGATAGCAATGACAGGAAGTCCACTTCAGGTTATGTGTTCATGCTTGCAGATGGTCCAATCAGCTGGTCAAGCAAGAAACAGAGTGCCATTGCACTCTCATCTACAGAAGCTGAGTACAGAGGAGTTGTCAATGCAGCAACTCAGTGTTTATGGTTGCAGGGTTTACTTGGAGAGTGTGGTTTCGAACCTGAGTACTCAACTACCATCTACTGTGATAACCAGAGTACCATTCGAATCTGTAAGGATCCAATTCAGAAGCAGAGAACCAGACACATTGAGATTCACATGCACTACATCAGAGAGCTTGTGCATGATGGCACCATTCACCTACTCTTCTGTTCATCTTCAGAACAAGTAGCTGATATCTTCACCAAGGCATTTTGTGAGAAGACCTTCAGCAATCTCAAATCACTGCTGGGGATTGCTGATCATGCTATCAAAGCATGAGTGGAGACAAGATTCTACAATTTTGTTTTACAGTCCATGTTTAAGGGAGGATTTTCCCAAGTTGGTTTTGCCTCTTTCCTTGGTTCATATGGACTTGCAATATGTAAAGGGTGACTAAGCCTTGTTGCTAGGCCCTATATTTTTATTTATTACTCATAAAGTGGGGCTTAAGGGGGGGTGTTAGAATAATCAACCCATAGTATTTACCCACTTAGACATTATTTCATTTATTTTGTCTTATTTGCCTAGTCCATGAGTCCCACCATGTGTAAGTTGCTAATTGCCTATCCATAGAGGTCAAACTTTCCATTATTGACTCATGGAGCGCTTGGGAATCAAATCTGCTTTATTCCTGGCCTCCTAGGTGCCCATCTTCTTTTTCTTCTTTATTCCCTGCTTTTTCAGTGTTTTAAGGCACATAGGAAAGCAAGACTAGGTGATGTGAATTAGCTTTGTTGCCTCTTCCTCCTCCACTCTTTCCTCCATGCAAAAGCATGTATGTGCTACCATTTGACCACTCTTTAGCTTGCCCATGCGCCCTTGCTAATTCGTGGGGTCCTTAATAGATTTGGGATCAGCTTTTTACACCTATGGGGGATTTGCCTATTTTGGGTAAGCCTGCTTTATGCTAGATTTGGATGCTTCCTTATGCATTCGATTTGCTCATGTATTCTATATATTTAGAAGCCTATGTTATTACAGGGTTGGCTATTGTACACTCAGTTAATATAATTTTGTGTTACAGCTCCATATTCAGTCTCCATTGTTGATAATTTTGCATGATCAATTGTTAATTTTTGTGGGTGAAATTAATCTACTGCAGGCCTGAATTTCTACAATAAGATTCCTTGGTCTTTCCTTTCTTGGTAATCTCTATCTTCTTCCTATTACTACACATTTCCCTTTACAATGAGTATTCCCTTGCTTCCATTTTGACATTTAATATTAGCTTTAAAAAAGAGTTTGGTGAATTCTAGTCAAATAATGGCTAGAGAAGTTCAAAACAGTGCCACACATTTAATTGCAATGAATTTAAATCAATTCCATTTACGGTTGTGGACCTAAGTTACACGATACAAGGAAATAGGTTTCCATTGAACATGTCTTTATGGTTGGTAGTGGTAACTGGTAACACATTTCTAATCTCTACCACACATTTATGTACCAAAATGTTCATGGCATGACATCTATTCTGGTCTTTCCAACAACTTAGCCATGGAATCTAGTGCCATGGAAAATGCATTTGGTTGTAGGGAACCTTCTTTCTATTTAATTACAAGGACAAACAAGTATATCTTCTACACAATTGTATTAGTGACCAGTGCCTTTGAATCAATCACTTCTATGAATGAAGAATACATACTAAGTTGATTTAGTGCTTATAGATGCAAATGTAAATGATATCAAGTCAATATATTCAATTCAAGATATATGGAATTAGTAGCAAGTTCATCCAGTAGCACTTTAGCATACAAGAGATCATTAGCTGTGTAACCATATACAATTCAATTGCAGTATTTAACCAACCAATAACCTTCCATTCAAGTATGAGGACTCATATAAATACAACAGCAATAATACAGTATGACAGTTCTAATTATGACAATTTTATAGCAGCAGTGAAGGTTACCAATGTAAGGTGTATAAGAGTTTTAGTTTTGCATTCAATGTAAGCCACACCACTCCAAACCTTGAACACTATTCTTAGCAATATAGGACAGCCACCCAATGTATGTTCTAGACTTGTAGCTATGCAAATAATTAAAATTTCCATACTTTACTTACCTCTCTTAAACAATATGACCATCCAACTAATAGTTAACCTTTGATTCAGTTTGGTGTTTACTATGGTTGCTGGTAGGGAGGGCTATAAAAGTTTGTCGGTTTGTAGTTTATTGTAGACTATAGGCATCAGGTGGAAGTGTGTTGATATAGGGTTGTTACAGCCTTGTTTTTGAAATGGTTGCTGAAATGGTAACAACCAACATATATTTTTCTTAAATAGAATACCTGGTGGCCCTTTAAAGAAAAAACATGGGATGGAGTTATCTTGGAACCTAAGAGAATTGAGTTTTCGAGTCCACAAAGCACCAGTTATTGTATTATAATTAACACAATAGCCACTTACATATCCTATTAAAAACATTCATAGTCTAGCTTTGAACTGTCAATTCATGGGAATTTAGACATGATTCCCAAAAGGAATGAACAAAACTAGAAACAAACCCACATTTTGCAGACATGCCAAACAGATAAATAGCCACAAAATTATATGAATAAAATCCATATTTTATGGTGAGGATATGAACTTGCTTACCCTGATCATAAGCCGTGATGTTTTCACAAATTATAAGCATTGTCGAGAAAGTAAAATCATCCGACCTCATCCCCATCATCAACACTTGTCAACGCATCTTGAGAGCCTCTTCATCTTTCCCATTCAGAGAATACCCTGCAATCATATAGCTCATACTGATCAATTACCCCCCAAAGGTGAAATGAAAACAAGCAAACACATGCATGGAAACATTAAAATATCTCATTCCCTTCTTCCTTTTCCACGATAACTACTGGTTTTATTTCTCACATTGAATTTCCCAAGTTCACCTAGGCAACTCATGCTTCATGCTTGCAAGGATATTTGAGCCATTTCATCTCCACCACATCCACAACAATGAAAAAAACCATGAATAAAAAAAAAATTAGGTAATCAAGAAAAACATAGAAGGAAACGAACCTGAAGGTCTAAACATTGCTGCCATTCTGGAGGTGGGGAAGGTGGTTCTAGAAGCATGGGCTCACATGAAAAGGGAGTGGATGATGCACTAAATAGGAAAAGTCCTTCACCTGCCCTTCTTGTAAAAAAAAAACATCATAGCCCATTCCAGATCCTTCAGCGAAAGTTCAAAATTGAAAACCCCCAAATGGGAGCCGAAGCAGATCCTGTGCGGGTGTTTTTGAATGCTAATGAGCTATTGCACGGGTGTTTTTGAATTCTACAGTTTTTTTTTTGTTTATTTGCATATTTTATAATTTGTGTTTTGTTTTGTTTTTTATTTTTTTTATTTATCTTTTGTTTAGTTTATTTTGGGTTTTTTTTATTTGCATATTTTATATTTTGTTTCATTTTAAATTAATTATAGTTAAACAACTCTATGTTTTTAATTTAGTGTAGTTTAATTTAATTTAACTAGGATTTTGTCATAATTTGTATTGGTTTTATTGCTTATAGTGAGATCATATACATAAGTCCCTTCAAGGACGAACACAATGATGATGACGATGAAGACGACGAATATGATGGTGATGATGACAACAACGACGATGATCATCATCATCCTTGTCATCGTCGTCTTCATCAATATCATCATCATCATCTTCATACTCATCATCGTCGTCGTCATCATCGTCGTCATGATCTTCTTCTTCATCATCATCATCTTCCTTATCATAATCATCATCTTCATCATCAATGTCTTTGTTATCACCATCATCATCATATTCGTCATCATCCTCATCAGCATATTCATCTTCATCATCATATTCATTATCAACATCATCGTCATCCAATTCATCAACATCTCCATTCTCATGATCATCATTTTCATCATCATCAGCAGCATTATTTTCATTATCATTGTCATCATCTTCATCATCATCATCATATTCATTATCATCATCATCATCATCAACATATTCGTCATCATCATCATCATCTTCATCATCTCAATTTTAGGGGGAGCTTAGTGAATGAAGACATCTACATGATAGGGGGAGCAGCCAGTTGAGTGAAAAACTAAGGATTGATCCTATCATCATCATCATCATCCTCATCCTCATCCTAATCATCATCATGATAATCATGATAATCATGAGCATCATCTTCATCATCCTCATCCTCATCCTCATCATCGTCCTCATCATCATCTTCATCATGTTCATCATCTTCATCACCACCACCACCATCATCATCATCAACAAAAACAATAACATCTTCATCATCATCATCATCATCATCCTCGCCATGCTCATCCTCATCCTCATCCTCATCATCATCATCTTCATCATCAACGCCATTTTTGTCATCATCATCATCTTCATCATCAACGTCATTTTTGTCATCATCATCCTCATCCTAGTCATCATCATCATCATCATCATCATCATCATCATCATCATAATCCTCATCCTAGTCATCATTATCATCATCATCATCATCATCATCATCATCATCATCGTCATCATCATCGTCATCATCATTATCATCATCATCATCATCATCATCATCATCATCATCATCATCTCTCTCTTCCTAATCAACATCTTCATCATCGTCGTCATCATCATTTTCATCATCGCCCTCTTCATCATGTTCATCACCACCACCACCATCATCATCATCTTCATCACCACCACCATCATCATCATTATCTTCATCATCGTCATCGTCATCATCAACAACATCTTCATCATCATCATCATTATCCTCATCATGTTCATCCTCGTCCTCATCTTCGTCATGCTCATCCTCATCCTCATCTTCATCATCATCATCATCATAATCATCATCCTCGTCATGATGATGAAGATGAATATGGTGATGATGAAGATGGTGATATTGTTGATGATGATGATGACAGTGATGATGATGAATTTGAAGATGATGATGAAGACGACGACAAAGACGACGACGACGATGATGATGAAGAAGAAGAAGATGATGATGATGTTGATGATGCTGCTGATGATGATGATGAAGATGATGATGATGACGATGATGATGACAATGAAGATGATGATGATGACGAAGACGATGATAATGATGAATATGATGATGATGATGATGATGACGATGACAATGAAGATGATGACATTGATGGTGATGACAATGATGATGATGATGACGACGATGATAATGATAATGATGAAGATGATGATGAAGATGATGATGATGATGATGTCGATGATGATGAATATGTTGATCTTGATGATGATGATGATGATGTCGATGATGAAGAATATGTTGATCTTGATGATGATGATGATGATGAAGATGATGATGATGATGATGATGAAGATGATGATGATGAATATGGTGATGTTGATGATGATGACAATGATGGTGACAATGATGACGATGAATATGATGATGATGGAGATGACGATGATGTCGATGATGATGAAGATGGTGATTTTGTCGATGATGACTATGATGGTGATGATGATGATGATGATGATGAATATGATGATAGGTAGCCATATTGGTAGCATAGGTTATAAAGTACATTCAACATAACTGAAAAATTCTAGGTAGCTAGAGTTTGTAGTGGAGGTTTTGTTTTTCGGTGCTTTAAGATATATAATTTGCATTGGTACATGTGTTTTATAATATGTGCAGTGATGTATATAATACAATAATATGCATTGGTGTGTATTCAGTATTTTCAATGCATCAGTGCATATATTGTAATGGCGGTGCACCAATGCATACATTGTTTGATATAGGCACCAGTAAGTATAACATAAAAAATCAAGGATGCATACTTTTTATTGTAAGTGCATCAGAGCATATTTTTTATTTCACATGAATGGATGCATATAAAATGCATAAAGTGAGATGGTGCATAATTGATATTAGAAACACATTGGTGCATATATCATGTAAAGAGAATCGATGTGTATATGTCCTAAAAAAACATCGGTTCATACATTATGTAAAAGAGCACTAATGGGTAAAATACTTTGTTATCTTAGTTCAAGGAAATGTAAAAGATACACCAACTAGTTGAAATAGTAGAATGTGTATGGTTCACTGATGAACCTTTCTACAAATCATATATTTTAAAGTAATATTTATTTTTATTTCTTAATTATTGTGCTTGGATAAGCATGCTGATTACACCTCTGTGCATAGTCACAATGTACATCATTCATATATTTAATCAATAAAATAAAATTTTGTGACATTAGAGAATACAATAGATGAAGAACCGATTTTATTATATAAGAAACCAAAAATTGGGACATCATACAAGTCCACATTAATCAAAATGTCATTTTTACATTATTACAATTATTGATAACTTACAATTATTTATATAATATATGATACAAGTTGAATGTGATTGTCATTTATGTCAAAGGAGTTCAGTGAATGACAAAAGGATAACCAAAGACATGATGGGAGGGTAAACTCAGTGAGAGTTGTATCTTCTTCTTCAAGGAGTTTTTCTGAGAACCGGGGCCATGGTCATATAGATATTTCAACAAACTATGGGATGGAAGGTCATGGTGGGAATTTTCTTCTTCTTATGAATTATGGTGGTCATTTTCATAAGGAAGCTGCTTTAGGGTAGTTTTTCAACACTTAGTCAAAATCCCCAAATTATCATATCGTTACCAACTACTACCAAGCCCCTGCAATCAAAGCAAGGGAAACAACATTTTCCATCTCCCATCGCCTCTAATGTCGCTCTAAACTGAGCAATCTTCCTTGCATTTTCATTTATAGTGAAAAATCCTTGTAGTGACAAGTAATTGTCTTACCTACACCATACCAAACAGAACTTGTCAAATACATTAGATATAAGTATATTTCTAAATGCAGTATATTATATACTGATTTCTATAAAGAAAAACATGAAGACTATGATGAATAGGATTGTCATTGATGACAACATTAATGACAATCATTTTAGAAAAATATGGTAATTTGGTGAAAAACAGGCAAATGACTAACTATGGGGAAATTAGTAAAAATTGCCTTAGGGAAATGCATGCCATAATTTACAGGAGAATATAAATGCACGCAACACATGGGGGTCTTGTAGATTGTTGTTTTTCCTACCTAACCATGTCTTCAGTTTGTCCTAAAAGTGCATGAGGGAGAAGTTATGGACCTTCCAAAATAGGGGTTTGCGCGAGGGTAAGCAAAAATGGCTAAGTAGCCTCAAAAAGATACCCTCCCGAAATTATGGGTTTGAGTAAATTCCCACAGCACAAGGGGGTCTTGTAGTGTGCTGGTTTGTCTACCTAAGCATGGTATTATTTCTCCTTAAGCATGTCTGAAGAAAAAGTTGAATCTGCCAAAATGAGGTTTTAGGATAAATTTTGGAGAAAGTCCTGAAAATGACCGTTGGAAAACTAGCTCAGGTAGTCTTAACAAAATGCCTACCATAAATTGTGTGTTTAAGAAAACACCTGCACCATATGGGGGTCTTGTATATTGATATTTGGCCTACCTGACCATGTCTTCGGACTGTCTTGGAAGTAGCCGAGGAAGAAGTTATGAACCTACCAAAAGAGTCTTTTAGGCAGATTGGACCAGACTAAGAAAATTATCTAAGTGTTGGAAAAACTGGCTCATGTAGCCTTGGGAAAATGCCCACCGTACCTTATAGGTGTATGATAAGAATTATATGAAGCTATAATTCTACATCTTGTTAAAAAGGCTATCTCACCATGGTCTTAGTTCAGAAAGAAGATGTTTAATGACAAAGGTAATGGTCTACCAAAATAGAGTTTCAGGCTGTTTTGCACTATTCCAATACTAGCAAAACTGCCTCAGCGGATTTAGGGAAATGCCTGCCCTATCTCATAGGATGATGAGAAAAATAATATGAAAGTGTTAGGATATATATATCATGTTGATGGGCGCAACTAACCATGGAATCAGTTATCCTGTGGAGTGTTTTATGACAAAGATATAAATCTACCAAAAGTAAGAAAAATATTATTTTGCATTTTAAGAACACAAGAAAATTGGTTAAGTGTTAGATTCAGGAAATTGAATAGGCATTTTTTGAATGCCCACAAGGAGGGGTTATTGTGATGATAAAATTCATCAGGTAGCATAGTCATGTTCCTTGGTGAACCAAATATCCATCCATACCTTCAGGTTGTCTTGTGATGGTCTCATATGCAAAATATCAATCTGCCAAAAATAGGGAAAATAATATTTTGCATAGTGAGAACAAAAGAAAATTGACCAAGTGTTAAAAACAGGAGTTTGAGAGGTCAGTTGTAAATGCCTGCCAAGGGCTGTCTTTGTGCAAGTAAATTTATCAAATGTCATGTATCCATTCTTTGGTAAGTTTTCCATATGCTCCTGACTTCAGGTCTCCATAGTGTGTTCACACGTGTGAAATAGGAGTTTGCCAAAATGGGAAGAAATATGTTTTGATGTTCAAAATAGGTTGGGAAGCTATTTTGAAATGATTGATAGAGGTTGTGTGTGTGCCAAAAGATTTATTTTGTGATATGGTCTTGTTCATTGTTAAAATGGATATCTAGCCATGCTTGTAGGTTCCCTTATGGTGATCACATGAGGGAGAAATCAATTTGCCAAAGTAGAAGAAAAATTGTTTTTACAAGTTAAAAACAATTTTGTCTAAGTGTTAAATTAAACAGTTTGGAAGCCTATTTTCAAATGATCTCCAATATTACGTGTGTATCAAAAAGTTCAAAAGGTGACATGGATTTGATCCTTGTTGAGGTGGCTATCCAACCATACTTTCAGTTTGACTTATGATGGTCATAAATGCAAAATATGGACCTGCAAAGTTGTGAAAAATAATAAACAGATTTTATTAAATAAGAAGCTACAAGAATGTATTTAGAAAAATAAACAGAAATTTAATAAAAAGAATTAAGACAGAGTTTTGAAGGGACACATCTTACTATTGGAGAGATGCAATGTTTAGAACAAGTTTTAATTGATTATTTTATTAAAACAATAAATAACAAATAGATATTCGAAGAGGTGTCTAAGCATGATGACATGGCTAAGTAGCCTCAGAAAGATGTTCGCCCTAAATTATGGGTTAGAGTAAATGCCCGCAGCACATGGGGGTCTAGTAGTGTGTTGGTTTGTCTACCTAACCATGGTATTATTTCTACTTAAGCATGTCTGAAGAAAAAGTTGAATCTGCCAAAATGAGATTTCAAAATAAATTTTGGAGAAAGTCTCGAAAATGACCAAGTGTTGGGAAATTGGCTCATGTAGCCTTAAGAAAATGCCGGCCACAAATTGTGTGTTGAAGAAAGTGCCCGCACGATATGGGGATCTTGTAGATTGATATTTGTTCTACTTGATCATGTCTTCAGACTATCTTGGAAGTAGCTAAGAAAGAAGTTATGAACCTCCCAAAACAATATTTTAGGCAGAATGGACCAGACTAAGAAAATTGTCCAAGTGTTGGAAAACTGGATCATGTGGCCTTGGGAAAATGCCTGACGTACCTTATAGGTGTATGATAAAAATTATCTTAAGCTATCATCCTACCGCTTGTTGAAGAGGGTATCTCACCGTGGTCCCAGTTCTCAAAGAAGATGTTTGATGACAAAGATAATGGTCTGCCAAAACAGAGTTTCAAGCTATTTTGCACTATTCCAGTACTGGCAAAACTGCCTCAGTGGCCTCAGAGAAATGCCCTACCTATCTCATAGGATGATGAGAAAAATAATATGAAAGTGTTAGGATATAACTTGTTGATGGGTGCATCTAACCATGGGCTCAGTTATCCTGTTGAGTGTTTTATGAAAAAGATATAAATCTGCCAAAAGTAAGAAAATATTATTTTGCATTTTAAGAACACAAGAAAATTGGTGTTAGATTCAGGAAATTGAAAAGGCATTTTGAAATTCCCACAAGGAGGGGTTATTTTGATGATAAAATTCATCAGGTAGCATAGTCATGTTCCTTGCTGAACTGAATCTCTAGCCATAACTTCAGGTTGTCTTATGATGGTCACATATGCAAAATATCAATTTGCCAAAAATAGGAAAAATAATATTTTGCATAATGAGAACAAAATAAAATTGACCAAGTGTTAAAAACAGGAGTTTGAGAGGTCATTTGGAAATGCCCGCCAAGGGCTGTATTTGTGCAAGTAAATTTATCAAATGTGATGGATCCATTCTTTGGTAAGTCTTCCATATGCTCCTGACTTCAGGTCTCCATAGAGTGTTCACACATGTGAAATAGGAGTCTGCCAAAATGGGAAGAAATATGCTTTGATGTTCAAAAGAGGTTGAGAAGCTATTTTGAAATGCTTGCCAGAGGTTGTGTGTGTGTCAATAGATTTATCTTGTGATATGGTCTTGTTGAATGTTGAAATGGCTATCTATCCACGCTTGTAGGTTTCCTTATGGTGATCACATGAGGGAGAAATGGATATCTAGCCATGCTACCATGATCAACACCCTCCTCCACCTCATGCTTAGAGACCTAGGTGTATATTTTTTTTTATGACCGTGTAGTATATTTTGGTGGCTCGGAAGCCCCAATTTTGTATCTGACACTTATGTATTATGACGTCACTTTTTGAACTTAATGATTTTTTTTTATGATGATCGATTATTATTATATTTACATGTGTAAAATGTGCTTGTGATATGCTTATGGTTTGTGAAACAAATGCCAATCTAACACATAGTTAGCATATGAATCAACAACTTGATTAAAATTTCTTGGAACATGAATGTAAGTTATACTCTCAAATTGTCGTTCTAGCAATATAAACCACAAGAATATTTGTAATAATGTCGGATCCCTAATACGATACACGCCATTAAGTTGTGAAAACACTAACTACAAATCAAGACGTACCTCAAGATAATGAACACCATGCGAAATGACATCACGCAATAACTCAATAACGACATTATATTTAGCATCATTGTTTGACGAATATCGTAAACATATGCCTTCTGAAGACAATACTTGACCCGTAGGAGTATAGATCACCCAAGCAGCCGAAGCTAAGTTTTGAGCGTGGTGTCTAGCACCATCAATGAATCCTATGCAAACAAAAGACTCCACCAACATCTACCATAACAAATGAAATCTAATCAACAAAGCCGATCACCATAAGAAAACCTAACTATGCAATGTAAAACTGTACAATAATATACAAAAATCAGCCCTGGCTGAAGATCATGCATAGTAATTTTTGAGATAGAGCCCATTTCTAGGCTCCACCAAGGCTATCCCTTCATAATCAACCAACTCATAGGTGCCTTTCTCTAAGACACGTTTAACCATGTAAGGACCATGCAACATGGGATTAAACTGTCCTGCCCCCAAGGGTTCCTTAGCTTCATCCCACAAAAGGACCAAGTCACCTTCACTAAACCTCCTATGATGGAAAAAATAATCATACTAGACCTTAACTCAACACTTGTTAACCTCTAGAGCCACTAAGGCATATTGGTGCTGCTCATGAAGCTGCTCTAAGTGGACCAAACGCTCTTCCAATGCAGAAGTTTCTGGTAAAAGCTCCATAGCTAGATTCAAAGAAGGGATTTTGCATTCAACCGGTAATACTGAATCCACCCCATGCACATGATGATAGGGAGAAAAACCGATGGCAGTCTTAATCGTAGTTCTATAAGACCACAAAGCAAGATACAACATGATATGCCAATTATTCTTGCTTTGTGTGATGGTTCATTGGAGAATGGACTTAAGTGACTTGTTCATTGCTTCAACCTGTCCATTCGCTTGATGGTAATAAGAAGAGGAGTGCTCTTGCTTATATCCTAACTTGGAAGCCAACTCTTCCATCATTTTGTTCTGAAAGTTCCTGCCATGGTTAGTGACAAGCTCTTTCGAAATGCCAAACTGGGTGATAATCTGGTTAAATACAAAATGCATGGTTGTCTCACCATCGGATTTAACTGTGGGAATAGATTGTGCCCATTTTGTGAAGTAATCGATATCCACAATAATATGATGGTGCCCCCTAGCCGAAGATAGGTTGCGATCCATAAAATCAAGCCCCCACATGGTGAATGGACCGACGGTGACAATAGGATGCAAAAGGGCTGGACACGAGCACATATTACGTGCAAACACTTGGCAAGGGTGGAACTTCTTGACAAAATTAACGCAATCCTTAAAGATGGACGACCAAAAATAGCCCGCTCTCAAGATTTTTGGGCTGTAGAAATCATAGATAAATGACCACCACACGCCCCTCTGTGGAAATCATTAAGCACGACCTCAACCTCATCATGAGTTAAACAATGACGTAAAATGGAATCCACCCCATGACGATACAAAGTATTATTCACTATGAGGTAGTTCTTCGCTAAGTGACATGGTTGTCGCCGCCCATCCCGTGAGAGGTGAGTAGGGACCTTCAATGTTTGCAAATACCCGATAATATCCATGTACCAAGAGTCCACAGTTGATATGAGACATATATGCTCATCGACAAAAGAATCCTCATAAACCTCCTCTTCCTCCAAATTTGGGAAATCTGATATGAGCTCAGCAAAGATTAACGATTTCTTCGATTTCACCGAAACGAACTCGAGATCAAACTCTTGCAAAATCACAATCCATTTATTATATTTTCCCCCAATCATCCTTCTAGTGAGGATGAACTGAAATAGATTGATGTGAGCTACGACCAAAGTTTGGCGAAGGAGAATGTAATGTCTCAAACATTAAACCACATGAACAGTGGCTAAGGCTAGCTTTTGCACATGGGAATAATGAAGTTCTGCATCAATAAGGTTTCGGCTCAAATAATATATGACATGCTCATGGAGCTCCTCATCCTCTTGAACCAATACCATACCAACCGTCTCCTGAGATGCAGCCACATAAATAAAAAAGTCACGGCTATGGTCTGGTGAACTAAGCATGGGGGTCGTTGCTAAGGCTTTCTTAAGAGCATCGAAAGACTCCTGGGCTTGCTCATCCCAGTAAAAAGGGGTGTCTTTCTTCAAAAGACACAGGAGGCCTTTAGTTAAGTTGGAAAAATTGACCATGAACCTTTGCAAGAAGTTCACCATAGCTTGTAAACATTGAAGGTGTCGAATGTTACGCAAGGGATACAATTGAAGTATTGCCTCAACCTTCAAGGGATCGAATCTAATACCCTCCTTGGGTATGATGAATCCTATTAAACGAGCAACTTTCCTGCAAAATACACACTTATGAAGATTTAAATGAACTTGATAATGACGACATCTTTCGAACACTAATCACAAATGGTAAGGATGATGCACTCTCAAATGAGAGTGAGCAACGAGATCATCCAAATATACTTCAATAATCATTTTAATATCATGAAAGATTAAGGTCATGGCCCGCTGAAACGTAGCTCCGATGTTTTTAAGGCTGAAGGGCATCTTTTGATATGCAAAATTTCCCCAAGAACAAATAAATGTGGTCTTGTGTTGATCCTCGGGATTAATTTGTATCTGATTATATCCAGAAAATCCATCCGTAAAATAAAATACCCCACTTCCTGAACACTCATCCAAAATTTTATTAATAAATGGTGTAGGGAAATTATCTTTAGGAAAAGCTCGATTTAAATCACGAAAATCAGTGCATATTCGGATCGCTCCCTGCTTCTTATCCACTGGAATGGGATTTGAAACCCACTCCGTCAAGGGAATGGGATAGATAAAACTAGCTTGGAGTAGTTTCTCTATCTCAGCTTTAATGGTGGGTGCTTTCCTAGGATTCATGACACGCAAATGTTGTCGAATCGGTTTTGCATCCAGATAGGTTTTGATTTCATGTTCGACAATACGAAGGTCTATACCTATCATTTCTTCATATGACCAAGCAAAAATATCATGAAAATACTTAAACAGCTCGGTATACTCTTTAATCTCATCGGGGGAACAATCCTCCCCAATGTAGACATTCTCAATCTTACCAGGATCACGAGAAATATTGATAGGAATCGTTGGTGACCGGTTAGCCATGTTCCCTTCAACCATCTGACCAGGAGAGCTTAATGGGACCACGGGGTTACGAATTTTCTCACTAAGAATTGCTCTAAAGTCATCACACTCTAAATAGTCAAGCTTAGGAAGGAAATACATTATATGGTGCAACTCTTCCCAAGGTTGCTCAATCCCAGACATGGCCTCAAGAATAGCTTCATATGACGGAAAAAACATCATCAAGGAAGTCATGAGAGTGAGATGACTCTACTTCCCATGCAGGAAGCACATAAGGATCCTCCTCCCCTGTCCGCGAAGAGGAAGGACTAGGATCTATAACATGATCAATATGCACTTGATATGACACCATTGTTGCAAGCAATGGTATGTCTGTCTCGACAGGCACACTCAAAGTAATCGGTGAAGGAAGAATCCAAAATTCTTCCATATGCGTGGTGCGAAAGGATACCGAATTCGACAAGGATGAAGCCCCACCAAGACTAGACCCAATCATAAGAACGGGAGCAAGACAACTAAAGGTTCCTATGAGAGAAGGATACATACCCACACCCACATTCTCAATTTTCGACTGAGAATGATCGATAATCGAGATAAAAGCTCTCGATGATGCATTGACACTCGGATTACGGAACAAATTTTCATCAATAGTAACTGAAAGAAAAGAACTCAAAATATGGAAGAAGATATAGCTTGCATATTGTAGATCCAATTCCTACACAAAAAAATATTGTAGTCAAGGGGCACATCAACCACCTCAACTTCGATTGCGACAGTCTTCCATACCAATTGGACCTCTAAAGAAGGAAGTATACTGTGCGGCCAAATTGACCTTCCATTGAAAGTAGTCAACATGTTGGTAGACTGAGACAATGTGGGAGAACCTAAACCCTTCCAACAAGACAAAGACATCACAGAAGAGACAACACCTTCATCAATAACAGTACGCATGACGGTGTTGTTGAGACACTCTACATGAATCAAAAGAGACACGTAATAAGGAAAGAGAGGATGGTTTCCATGAGTTTCAAATTTGATCATGGAAGAAGAGTTATCATCACTAAACCCAAGAGTAGACATCAAGGCATTTCTCTGCAAAGGACAAGTCTGAAGCACTTATAATGTGGACATCACACAAGGAGTATGGCCCAAATCCTTGACAACTGAATAGTTCTGGGTGGCTCAAGCATTAGGATTGTACCCCAAGTGCTTCAAGACTCCCTTAGGAATGTGAGGCGGAACCTCGAGTTTATCTATAGGATTTTCAATTCACAAAGAGCTCTCGGGTGGATTTGTTTCTTTCCCAAGGTCTGGTTGTGACGAACCATAATCTTTCGCACGCGTCACAACATTGGTAGCTCTCACCATGTTGATGCAACCGTGACCACTAGAGGCCTTCGGTGGGTTTTGAGTTCCAGCAGACGCACAACCAGGATCAATGGTCCTCGAGTTCATATTTTGATTATTCGGTAAAGGATTATTAAACATAGCTGAGCCCTGTGCTATGAACTTCGAGGTGTCCTCCATACGAGGGCACAAGTGAGTGAGGTGATAGTTCTTACACAACTTACAAGGAAACTTCACCTTACACTTAGGATGCTTGTCCCCCCCAACATTGTTCATGTTCTTGTCATTATTAATACCATTTTCATTTTTATTCCCACCCTTACGATTATTTTATCCTTTCTTTTTATTCCTTCCAGGCTGCTAGTTTCCTTTCGGGTTCGACGTTTGCACTGAAAGTACAGTCACTGACTGGGTAGGTTGAGAAGAAGCCATGGATTTTCCCAGTGCAGGCTGGTTAATCGATAACTCGCTCACTTGTTTCGTAGCCGAGTCTGCAGGCTTGGTACTTGTGGAGCCAACAATGCCATTGACATGTGGCCCAGGTTTAATCTTGGGGTCGAAATTGGATCTTGGAGCATTCGGGATAATCTCATACAAGAGTCCAGATTGAGCATAGATCAAATCCAAATATTAAGCCCTAAATATAGCTTGGTCCTCATTTTGAAATCCAGATGTAGAAACATCCTTCGTGATGTAAGGTAACAATGACTTGAGGAACCACTCTAGAAGAAACTCTGGTGGTATAAAGGCTTTAATTAATCGTTTCCATCTACGCCACTCTTGAATATGATCTGAAATATGTGTGGCTTTTTCTTGCCGAAAGGTCGATAAGAGTTCAGTACTGACGTCATAAAATATGAGTAGCTGGAAATTATTAAGAAAATTCATCGCAAGGTCATCAAACGTAGTATAGGTCCCCCTCGATAACTCTATATACCATTTCGCTGCATGACCTATGGGGGTGCGTTGTGTTGAAATAGCCTCAAACGGATGGAATCATCGTGTAAGGAATTGGAAGAGCACCAAAGGTGGAAGGTTGTGGCATGCTCACCAGGATCTTCACCAGCCTTGCCTTCTAACTTGGGAATTTACGAAGGAAGCTTGGTAGGGACTGCCGACCATGCCAGATTATGAGACACAGGATCATTTGTCAATCTCAACAAATCAAGTAGGTTCGGGGTCGCAAGGAAAGGGAGCCTAGGTTGATCCGATCGATTCCATGCTCCCTGGTAGGACTGATGCATGTAAGGTTGATTGCTATACACACCATGGCCTTGGCCAGTGGGATAAGAACTTCCTCCCATATGACCCATGAAGGGTTGCATGGAAGCATTGTAATGCGGAGTACCTTGATTATGAGGTGATACAAATCCATAGTTAGAAGAGTAAGAAGGTTATTGATACTCGTACCCATATGGTTGATAGTTTTGTTTGTACTGCGGTCCATAAGAATGTCCATGGGAAGCTCCATAAGCTGCACCATAAGATGGTCCATGGGATGATCCATAAGATATCCCATGAGATGTTCCATAAGATGGTCCATAGGAAGATATGTGGGAATCTCCATGAGCTATACCATGAATGATCCATGAGGTATTCCATGAGATGATCCAGAAAT
Organism: Pseudotsuga menziesii; assembly: GCA_001517045.1. Lineage (NCBI taxonomy): Eukaryota > Viridiplantae > Streptophyta > Pinopsida > Pinales > Pinaceae > Pseudotsuga > Pseudotsuga menziesii. The sequence goes on along the minus strand of LPNX010460114.1, from coordinate 13,309 downwards.
AGGTTCATGACCTACTGACACAACAGGTGTTACGGAGAGAAATTCCTATGGCTTGGGGTACCACAACAGACAACTTGAATCCAGAAATCAATCCTTTCCAATATGCAATAGAAATTAAATGTCTAACACTAAAGGAGAAGACCTCGTACCTTATTCTGGACGGTTGAAGTAGATCCCTGTTGAGATTTCCAGTCTTCAAATTGAATTGATAGATTACTTCCTCAACAACAAGTAAACAATACAAGCACTCTATATATCATGGTGTTAGATCTATTCTGGCATATATAATCAATAATGTACAAGCATTTGACATAATCCCATGGATAAAATATTCATTCAAACATATATTATTGGACAGGAAAAGATATTTCTATTAATATAAATCAGAGATTACAAGATACAACCTCTGTCGACACTTCTGCGAACTGGAGAAACTGAATCCCCCACTTGGGCCTCCACCACCTTAATCCTCCATCTCTCGATAGCAAGCTCACAAGAAAAAGGGAAGCTTGGGAAGAACACACTAGTGCTCCAAGGGACAAAGGGATGCAGACTCAAGCATAAGTTCCGTCAACAATGGACTATAGTTTCTTTGCTCTCAATTCTCTCTTATGCCTTCAATGTACCAAGGGGTTCCTTATATATCTTTTCAAAGGGGTAATGAAAGATCGAAGCCGAGTGATCTCAAGGCATAGAGAAGGCCAGGAGTCAAATGAGTCGGATCCATGTCAAGGAAAACTCCAAAAGGATTTGGATTATGCACACATCCCGATGTACGTGTTTTTATAGGTCAAACCCACGTGTATACGCACTTATAGGTTTAAAAGTCGCTTGTATCATTTTTCATATGTTTTTAGGGATGATCAAGGAAACATCAAAGGACAAAAAATGGTCCATGGGGTCTAAGGAGTCTGTAGCAGGACAGGGGAAGGCCATACAAAGTGTGATTCACTTGGACTGGTGAAATCAGCTATAACAGATGCCCCCTAATGTGTGAGGTCAGAGGGGTCATACAATGGCCGAAATACATTATAAGTCCATCCCAGGAGTGGAGTGATGAAGGATTCCAAATGGAAGACCAGCCACTCAATCAGCATAGTACAATAATACAACTCTGCATATAACCGCAAATACATATAGCAGTCCCGGATACATAAGAGTACAATGGCCATGAATAGGCATGATACATAATATCACATATGTGTTCATAGCCACGTACAATATACATAGATCAGAATATCCATGATGAAGATATACATAGGACCATGATCTCCATAATGGCTAAAGATATAACAGATCAAGATCTCCATAGTGGCTGGAAATATCTGACATATACTGGAATCAAGTCACAAGAGCTGAAATCTCATGAACACTGGCACGATCAAGGAGGTAGCATATAAGAGATGCCACCAATCTGGAAAGCCTTCTACACAAACCGCTACGAGTACATGTCCTACTATGCAAATAGAGGTGTCAAGGTCGAACATAGTAGTCCATCATCTAATTACCGGTCATTAATGTATACCGTTAACAGACGCAAGATCACCCACCGATAATGAAAATGGGAATAAAGGTACTAGATTGCAAACTAACAAGTGTGAATAAATGTGTTGAGGTCGAACACTTGAGAGGATCCATTGATCAGGGGACATTGATGTATTCCCAAGAACTATCGATGGCGAGAGAACTTGCCACTGATGACTGCAAGTCTCAAGGCACTCAAAAGGACTCTAGATTCCAATCCTAGAATAAATGATCTGAAGTCGATGGGATGAAATCCACTGGAAGGAGGGCATTAAGGCATCCCCCATCATCCAACACAAGGTACTCAGCAAAGCTGTATAATGTGGAAGGACCTGATCATAAGGTACATGAACCAGTAACTGTACCGGGAATGGCCGACATGAAAAGTCAAGATAACTGAGGAATGGTTGACTCAGGCTTCAACTTCCTTTGAACAAGAGAATAATGGTGTATGGTGACTGAATGAAGGTAGCATAGACTCGATATACAAACTGGGACATATCTGTGACACAGGAGGCATCAACAGAGGCTCCATAGGGACTGGAAGCTTAACCAGTCGGTGGAGATAAACTCAAATAAATGAGTATAGCTCCTAAAGTCAAAGTATAACCCAACCAATGGATGTGATATATAGTTCTCTGTTCGAAGGTGACACGACTCGACAGCTGCCACAGATAACATCTTTCCTTGTCTGGCTTTTTGGTTTTTTAATTTTTTTTTTTGGACTTTTTCAGTTATTTAAAAAGCTTGAAAAAAGAATAAATTAGCTCTATAGTTACAAACTAGGAGGAGATGAGTGTCATAAGAGCAAACAAACTAGTTCCAAGTAGTGGAACATACCTATGCTCAATGCAAGGATACATGTGTAGGATATCAACACTCGGGGGAAAATCCCCTCCCGGTAAAAATTAAATCAAGCTGCGAAGGATATAAAAAATGGCTCTGCATGGCTAGTCATGAGACAAGCTCAGGCTATATGGTTGAAACGCAATGTCAGGGGAGCTGGCATAAAGCTCAATAAGGCAGGAAAAGCTCATGATAATGCATTCACAACTTGACATGAGGGAGTCCTGAGGGAAATACGCCAGCAAAAGATCAAGAGGAGTATGAGACTCTTGCGAAATGTCATGGCAGTACTATACAACGGACTCCCACACCCTAAAGGAGAAAATGTCAGCATGGGAACCAAATGAAAATAGGGTTCTAACTAGGGTACCCATGTATGGTAAAGCTCTACCACTCATATCATACCAATTCTAAAGCAACAAGAAGGTTCTGTGACATAATAGAGTGGGTTCGTACCTAAGGTCATGATGAGATGGTCATAAGGCTATGCAAAATGCAAATGGTGATGAAACCTAACCTATATGCTAGTTTAGACATGATACCTGAGATCGACATGAACAGGTCAATCCAATGGCTAAAACAGCACTGAAAAAGGCCTTCTACATCACGAATTATGTCAAAAACGGTCCAAAATGGTTAGAAAATGTCGAAACTATAGAAAAGGGGGTAAAAATTTTCAAATATTTGAAAATTTTCTATAAATAGTAAAAAATTCAAAATATTGTAAATCATTTGAAACTTTTACCCATTTGAGCTCTGATTTTCAATAGCAAATTCCAAGAGATCCAGTCGGCGGAATTCGCTACCGTTTCTTCCAGGTATTTACTCATGCTCTCCTCTTGCATTTTGATACAATTTTTATGAATTTTCATGGTCAAATAAGGTTTTTGGGCCAACCCAAAATGAGCTCTGTGGCCCACGCAGAAATCGATGTTTTTTCCACATATAGGGCTGGATATATACAAAAAAAGGCCTCAAACCCGCGTACATACGCTGCTGTTTTGAAAACAGTCGCATATGAGGCTGCACATATGGTTTTTTCAATAAACTAATGGGAAAATTTGCAATTTCTTGTGTAGGATGGTCCTAGAGTGGAGAGAGAGTGAGCATGTTGAAGTAGAGGAAGCAGTAAGGGCCGACTTAATGGCTCAACAAGCTCCACGTGCATGCGGACTCTACAAGTTGTGGTGTCTTGGTGGTTTGAGGGCCAAACCAAGACTGTTACAGATGCTGGTAGATTATTGGGATCCAGACTCGAAGTCCTTCCATATCGATGGGATGTCCCTCACCATAAAGGTGGAGGACATATACTTTATCATAGGGCTTTCTAGATGAGGGGAAGTGGTGAACCTTCGTTCTCGTGGTGGGCCAGGAGGTGGCCTGACTATCGATGATTACATTGCAGTGTACTGCTATCCAGACACTGAGAAGGTGGGGATTCAAGTCCCTACCAATGCTATATAGGTGTTGGGCCTAAAGGCCATATTACTAATGCTGGGCAGGATAGCAGGCTTGACATCACTCCACCAGGCCTCGCAGCCTCTGATTTTCTATGCAGTGGAGTGCATGAGACCCACAATCTACGACTGGAGTACTACACTACTGAACAACATGAAACACCAGCTCAGTGAGTGTAAGGCAGGCAGGGTGCAGAACTTCGGGTTCAGCAGTATTTTGAGCACGTTTTTTCTTCGAGCGTGTTCCAGGATTGAGCCCTAGAGTGGACATTCCTCTTCACGGAGTTTGAGATCCGGCCCAACGGTGTTGGGCAGATGCTATGCGCAGACTGGGGGGTGGTAGGGTGGCCAACCCATATCCAGCTGACTTCTTTCCATGGTGGAGACGACATATAGTTTCCATCGATGACTACCCCTATGCAGGGATAGATTTTCGGGGAGACCCGGACATGCTGTTACCACCAGGATCGGCATATGGTGATATAGGTAATGAATCTCGACGCTCTCTTTTTAAATTTTTGAGTTATTTAATTTTTTTTGTATTTTCTTGATTATGTGAAATCAAAAAGGCATATTTTTGGGTGATTATACATAGTGACATCTACCATTTGTGTGCATATGTGGGACCACGGCGGCCAGAGGGCTTCCCTCGTCATAGACAGAGGGGAAGAGGAGATGACATCATGGGTGTGGATGTGGAGCGAACGCTCCAGAGCATTCATACCAACTTCGTGAGATTGACACATAGAGTTCCCATGGCGCAAGTTGAGGACTTTCTTGAGGCCATGCAGCGGTAGGTGGTGGGTGTACCATGCGCATGGGTGCGTTTATTTCGACGGCTAGCTAGATCCGTAGTGACCTTCCATGATCACAACCCTCCTCCTCCTCCACAGGATTAGACACCTGGGAGTGTATACATTTTGTACGACCGTGTATTATATGATGGTGGCTTAAAAGCCCCAATTTTGTATCATGACACTATGTATTATCACATTTTTGATGTATATATAATTTTTTTTATGGTGATCGAGTTATTTATTTACATGTGTAAAAATTGTGTTTGTGATTAATTTATTATGAATGAAACAAATTCCAATCTAACACGTAGTTAGCATATGAGTCAGCAAATTGATTATTATTTCTTGGAATGTGTATGTATGTTATATTGTCAAATTGTCGTTCTAACAATCTCACACGCAAGAACCTTCTCAATAACGTCGGATCTCTAACATGGTACAAACCATTGAGCTGTGACACTACTAACTCCGAATCAAGACGTACCTCAAGAGATAGAACACCATGTAAAATGGAATCCTGTAGAATCTCAATAATGACGCTATATTCAGCAACATTGTTGGAAGATGGCTGTAGACATATACCTCCTGAAGACAGTACCTGACCCATAGGAGTATTAATCACCCAAGCAACAGAGGCTGAGTGTTGAGTGTGACGGCTTGCACCATCCACGAATCCTATGTAGGTGGAAGATTCCATTGACATCTGCCAAAAGAAATGGAAACTAATCACAAACCCGGTCATGATAAGAAAAATACCTAACTATGCAAAGCTGTACAATAATATACAACAAGCAGCCTTGGCTAAAGATCATGCATAGTATTTTTTGAGATAGAGCTCATTTCTAGGCTCCACCAAAGTTGTTCCTTCGTAATCCACTAACTCATACACACCCTTCTCTTACACACGCTTGACCACCTAAGCACCAGGCCACATAGGATTAAATTTCCCTGCCCCCAAGGGTTCTTTCAATTGATCCCACAAAAGGACCAAGTCTCCTTCACTAAACACTCTTGGATGGACAGACTTATCGTACTGGACCTTAACGCAACGTTTATTGACTTCTAGAGCCACCAGGGCATCCTGACGCTGCTCATCAAGTTTCTCAAGGTGAACCAAATGCTCCTCCAATGGGGAAGTGTCTGGTAAGAGTTCCACATCTAGCTTCAACAAAGGAATTTTGCATTCAACCGGCAATATCGACTCCACTCCATGTACAAGCTGATATGGAGAAAAACCAGTGGTATTCTTAACAATGGTTCAATATGCCCACAAAGCAGGATATAACATAATGTGCCAATTATTCTTGCTTTGTGCGATGGTTTGTTGGAGAATGGATTTGAGTGATTTATTCACTGCCTCTACCTGTCCATTCGCTTAGGGGTAGTAAGAAGATGAATGCTTTTGCTTATACCCTAACTTGGATGCCAAATCTTCCATCATACGGTTCTGAAAGTGCAAGCCATGGTCAATGACAAGCTCTTTCGAAATCCCGAACCGAGTAATAATTTGGTTGAACACAAAGTGAGCAGTTGTCTCACCGTCAGATTTTACTGTAGGCATCGCCTTAGCCCATTTCATGAAATAATCAATAGCCACTATAATGTGATGGTGCCCCCCAGCCAAAGCTGGGTTGCAATCCATAAAATCGAGCCCCCACTTAGTGAAGGGACCGATGGTGATAATGGGATGTAATGGGGTAGGTTTCGAACGCATATTACATGCGAACACCTGGCAACGGTGGCACCTCTTGACCGCATCAACACAATCCTTAAAGATCGACGACAAAAAATAACCCGCTCGTAAAATCTTTTGAGCTGTAGAAATCCCAGATAAATGACCACCACACGCCCCTCCGTGGCAATCATTCAGCACTACCTCAGCCTCTTCATGAGTTAAACAACTTCGTAAAATGGAATCTACCCCACGGCGGTACAAAATATTGTCCACTATGACGTAGTTCTTAGAGACGTGACGTAATCGTCGTCGTTCATCTTGCGAGAGGTGAGTAGCGGTCTTTAGTGTTTGTAAATATATTATGATATCCCCATACCATGGGTCTAACGTTGAGATTAAGAAGATGTGTTCATCGACAAACGTATCTTCACAAACCAACTCCTAGGCCTCACTCGGGAAATCTGATATAAGCTCTGCAAAAATTAAATACTTCTTCGATTTTGCCAAAACAAACTCGAGATCGAATTCTTGCAGAATGACAATCCATTTATTATAGTTTCCCCCAATCATCCTTCGGGTGAGGATGAATTGAAACAGATTGACATGGGCCACAACCAATTTCTGGCGAAGGAGAATATAATTCTCAACCGCTGAACCGCATGTATGGTAGCTAAAGCAAGCTTCTCGACATGAGAATAACGAATCTCTGTGTCAATAAGGTTTCAGCTCAAATAATATATGACATGCTCTTGGAGCTCCTCATCCTCTTGAACCAAAATCATACCAATCGTCTCTAAGGATGCGGCCACATATAATAGGAAATCACGGTTATAATCCGGAGGACTAATCATCAGGATTGATGCTAGGGATCACTTGAGTGCATCGAAGGACTCCTGGGCTTGCTCATCCCAATAAAAGGGGGTGTCCTTCTTCAAGAGACGCATGAAGCCTCTAGTCAAATTGGAAAAGTTGACAACAAATCTTCGTAAGAAGTTTGCCATGCCTTGCAAACAATGAAGATGACGAATATTCTTCGGGGGAGACAACTGGAGTATTGCCTCAACCTTCAAAGGGTTGACTCTTATACCCTCTTTAGAAATGATGAATCCTAACAAACGCCCTGATTTCACACAAAAGATGCACTTATGAGGATTTATTCTAACCGAATAGTGTCGGCATCTTTCGAATACCAATCTCAAGTGATAGGGATGATGCATTCTCATGCGAGAATGAGCAGCAAGGTCATCAAAAAATACCTCGATAATTGACTTGAGATTGTGGAAAATCAGGGTCATCACCCACTGAAATGTAGCTCCGGCATTTTTAAGGCCGAAAGGCATTTTCCCGTATGCAAACGTTCCCCAAGGACAAATAAATGCAGTCTTATGTTGGTCCTTAGGTTTAATCTGTATCTGATTATACCTGGAAAAGTCGTCCATAAAGGAGAACACCTCGCTACCCACACACTCATCCAAAATTTGATCTATAAATGGTGTGGGGAAGTTGTCCTTAGGACATGCATGATTCAAATCGTGGAAATCAGTGCATATACAGATCACTCCCTGCATCTTATCGACCGAAATGGGGTTTGAAACCCACTCCGTCAAGGGAACGAGATAGATGAAACTGGCTTTCAACAGCTTCTCTATCTCTACCTTAATGATGGGTGATTTCCTAGGATTCAACGCACGTAAACACTGTCAAACAGGCTTAGCATTGGGGTAAGTCTTAATCTCATGCTCGACAATATGAGGGTCAATACCTAGCATCTCGTCATAAGACTAAGCAAAAATATCACAGAATTCCTTAAATATCTCGGTATATTCCAGAATCTCAGCATGGGAACATTTTGCCCCAATATAGACATTCTCTATCGTGCCAGAATCACGAGAGATGTTGATAGGAATCATTGAAGATATGTTCGCCATGTTTCGATCAGCCATCGAACCAGGAGAGCTTAATGGAACCACAAGACTACCAACTCTCTGACTAAGAACCGCCCTAAAATCCTCATGCTCCAAATGGTCAAGCTCTATAAGAAAGTACGATCTATGATGAAGTTCCTCCCATGGTGGCTCAACTCTAGACATAGCCTCAATGATCGCTTCATCCGAAGGGAAAACCGTATCAAGGTAGTCGTGGGAATGAGAAGACTGTACTACCCATGCCGGAAGCACATAAGGGTCCTCCTCCTCTGTCCACAAAGAGGAAGGACCAGGATCTGCAACACTCTTGAGATTAGCTTGATAAGCTATCATAGCTGCAGGAAACGGTACATTCGTCTCGATGGGCTCACTCAAAGTACTCGGTGTAGGAAGAATCCAAGGACCTTCCATATGAGTCGTACGAAAAGACACCGATGTCGTAGATGTCGAAGCCTCATCAAAACTAGATCCTATCATGAGGATCAGTGTAGGACAACTAAAGCTTCCCATGAGGGATGGATACATGCCTACACCCACACTCCCAGTTTCCGGCTGAGAGTGCTCAACGATCGGGATTGAAGTTCCCAAATATGCGGTAACAGATGGATTCTTAAATGTCATTTGATCAATCATGACAATCTTCCCATTATGTGGAAAGCATACAATGCAAAACAAGGAAGAATCAACGGCTTGCATACTATACATCCAGTTCCTACCCAGCAAGATATTGTAGTCAAGGGGCGCGTCAACCACCTCGACCTCTATCGCAACAGTATTCCCCCCCAAACGGAATTTAAGGGAAGGAAGGATTCTATGCAGCCTAAAAGATATCCCATCGAACGCAATTAACATAGTCACTGATTTAGACAGCTCAGGAGAACCTAGACCCTTCCAACAGGAAAAAGACATCACAGAAGCAGCAGCGCCCTCGTCAATCACAGTGCGCTTGACGGTCATATTAAGACATTCTACGTGAACCAAAAGAGACACATAGTAGGGAAAGTGAGGCTGAAGTCCTGCGGTTTGTAGAAGGAGCAAGTCAACATAAGTCGACTTGAACGAAGACCGACTTAGTCGATCAGCCGACTAAGTCGAGAGACCGACTACGTCGGTCGGCTGAGTAAACACAGTAGTTAGTCTGTTAACTAATAGTCGTGTCGGTTCGGTGAACCGACAGGTAGTTATGATTGTAACTGTCTGTAACCTGTATATTAGGCTGTTGAGCCACTCAAGAAAGTAGTTCAGTTCTTGGCTTTGTATGATCTATTGAGAATAATATAATCTGTTCATCTTATCAGTTCTTGTCTCTTGTATCTGTGAATATTCTATGTATTTTTGTATGTATTATTGGTAACCTTATGTGATCTGAGAGATTACAACGTTGGTTTCGTTGCCGGTAGTACATAACTGGAATATAGGCTCACATATGATACCAGAGCAGGAGATCAAGGACTGGTGGGAGCGAAAAATTGCTAACTATCTACAAAATTACGCAAGAAGGAACAGATTGACAGTCGCAGAAGCAAAAGCCAGATTTTTCACTGAAACTCACGAAAAATTTGTCGAATCCGTGCCCCATCTACTGAAGCAGCTTTTGGATGAGAAAGCCGGACACGACTAAAGAAGCACAGTTACTCCAGAAACTGATCCGAGGAGGACGTACAAATCTCTCGGAGTGGTTCGAAAAGATAGCCGACGACTTCTGTGAGGAACAAGCAGTCGAAGACAGGACCTCTGTGGAAACCGTCCGACAGAAATTTTTCACAGAACTTACTGATCAATTCTTGTGTTCCTTACCGGCTTTACTGTTCAAGTTTCTAATAGAGAAAGGAGCAGGGCACATTGTTGAACCTCGACCTCTATTACGTGAACCACCCTCAAACACTAACTGGGCGGAGAAGCAGAAGCATTGGGAAAAATTCATTGCTGAAAGGGAGTGGGAATACTTCCTGAGTAAGTAGACACCATCCGAGCTTTCTAAAAAGCGTCGGGTAGGCCATGGGGGGGTAGCTGGTTGTGTGTCGGACCTAGAGCATAGTGGATCCTAGTCGACCAGAGTCGTCGTCGCCAGTAATGCATAATCGACCGAAGAGGAACTGAAGGCATAGTATTGTACTACAGTATGTCGGACATTAAGAGAATCGAAAGGGATGAAAGACAGAAGAAAAGGGAAGCCAGACGAGAAAGGGCCGCAGAGCTGCAGCAAAACCCTAGGGAGACCGACCATGATGAAGTACCGTCAGAGTCGGGTCATGACCGACGCAGAGAAGGAGAAGAAGAAGAAGCGGCGTCCCCTGAAGATTNGAAAGGGCCGCAGAGCTGCAGCAAAACCCTAGGGAGACCGACCATGATGAAGTACCGCCAGAGTCGGGTCATGACCGACGCAGAGAAGGTGAAGAAGAAGAAGTGGCGTCCCCTGAAGATGATGAAATGTGGATAGAGCAGCCAGAGGCTCTCCAACTAATTGTTCCCGATGTGGATAGAGCAGCCAGAAGCTCTCCAACTAATTGTTCCCGACGAAGGAGTGACCCTTTCCACAGTAAGTCCGCGTACCAGAATACAAACTATTATTGAAGATGACCTTCGACTAAGAGCTCGCGACATCACACTCTGGAGCCGACTAGGCGATGAACCATACCCGGGTCGACATCTTGTAATACGTCGACCGATCGAAGGAAATTGGGTGACCTTTCAAACGGCACCCTCCTTTTGTAGTATCCACTTGCTCCTACCGACACATGAAGGAGCACCCCCCATGNATACGTCGACCGATCGAAGGTAATTGGGTGACCTTTCAAACGGCACCTTCCTTTCGTAGTATCCACTTGCTCCTGCCGACACATGAAGGAGCACCCCCCCTCCCACACACAACTTCCGAAGATACACAAGAGTCAGACTTGAACACGCAAAGTGATAGTGGGTCATTAAGAAGAAAAATTATCAACAATCCGCTCTTCAATGAGAAAGAGTCGACACCCGACGAGAGCACAAGTTCCGNGAGTCGACACCCGAAGGAAGCACAAGTTCCGTCGACCAAAACCCCATCGTCACCCCGACAGATTCGGCTGACTCAACAACCCCACCCTTTACAACACCACCTCCCCCACCCCCTCCTCCATTTCCTTCCCCGACATCATCAGAGAGTAGTGACAGTGACTCCGACATGGGTCACGGATCTGCTCAGATTCCCCTTTATGAGGGTGACGAAGACCCCAGACGACACTGGTTTGTCTGCGAGTCGATATGGGAGGCTAATAAAGTAACAGAAGAAGACCGACAGATAGCCCAGTTCGCGGGAGNAAGACCCCAGACGACACTGGTTTGTCTGCGAGTCGATATGGGAGGCTAATAAAGTAACAGAAGAAGACCGACAGATAGCCCAGTTCACAGGAGCCCTTCGGTAAAGAGCTCTCACATGGTATATGACATTTACTTAAAGGAAANGGAAAAGAGCTCTCACATGGTATATGACATTTACTGAAAGGCAACCTAGAGCAACAAAATCAGAGATAAAGACGCAATTCCTATCCTTCTTCAAGACTCTCGATGCTAAANGATAAAGACGCAATTCCTATCCTTCTTCAAGACTCCAGACGCTAAACACCTGGCAGCCAAGAAGCTGAAGACGACCCAACAGAAGCCAGGAGAAACAGTCTGCGATTATGATAAACGATGGAAGGATCTGTTGAGTCAGTTGGACTATGTCATCGACGAAAAATTACCAATTCAATGGTTCCTTGCAGGACTTTCACAGAAAGTTCGCCNTCAGTTGGACTATGTCATCGACGAACAATTACTCATTCAATGGTTCCTTGCAGGACTTTCACAGAAAGTTCGTCGACACATCAGTCTGGAGACCTTCAAATCGTACGAGGATGCGTTGACAAAAGCTTTGCAGGTCGAGATGGATGAAGACATACCTGCCTGCCCGACGGACCACCGCTTGGAAGAACAGCTGGAGAATATGCAGAAGTCCTTGAAGGAACTCACACTTAAGAACCAAGACATCTGGTGTACTAGCTGTTCAACAGCCGGACATACAAAGGATAACTGTTGACAGCAATTCAGTCGACAAGATGTCCGTTTTGTACAGACTAAANAGCAATTCAGTCGACAAGATGTCCGTTTTGTACAGACCAAAGCGTTTTGTGACATCTGCCAGGAACGAGGAGACCATTCCACCGCCGACTGTCCTTACAATATGAAGAATGGCAAAGCCTCTTGGTGTGCTATATGCGAAACTGCAAATCACAACACGGCCGACTGCCATCTCAACCTCAAAAATAGACAAAACTACCAGGCTGTCTACCAGACTAATGCCGTAGCACAGAACACAGAGCAGAACAATAATAATAACCAGAATGGGCAACGAAATGATGGCTGACGCTACGACCGTCGAAATGACAATCGACGTCCAGGGTTTGGAAGAACAGGTCGGTTCGTTGGAAGTCGAGAAATACGAATTCTTT
>LPNX010460109.1:64159-80753 GCA_001517045.1 Pseudotsuga menziesii | reverse complement strand
TAGAACATTTATTACAATTTCCCCATGGGGTATGAACATGTGATATAGTACAACAAGCACTTCCCAGAAGTACTTCCAAAGGTCTTTTTGAAGTCCGAAGAAGTTAACCCTGTCCGGTTCACCAAGCTCACTTGATAAAAAACCACTAAGTACAACTTAGGTGGTAACAAGGACTTGTGTCTTTCTTGGAAAGGATCCACCAAGAAGACCATAAGCCCTTCTTTTGTAAATTTAATTCGTGTATATCATAATTGTTATTTTTTGTTTCCATTAGAAGAGAGAATTGTAGTTAGCAAGACTGTTAAGTGGCTGTAGAAAGTAGATTGACATATGTTTGAAATCAGTCCTTTTATTGTGTGATGATTATTGAAATAATGTGCACAACATTTGTTAGTTTAGGGTCGAGCTCGGATGTTAGGGTAGATTGATTTAAAAGTATTGTTTTGAATTTTTAGTTTAATTGATTTGATTTGTTTTGTTGTAGCTTTAAATTATAGTTTAAGTAATACATTGCTTCTGTAAAATTGGGTTTCCATATGAAATGGACTTAGTGGTATTTTCCTTTAATTGTAGAATCTGTAGATTTCATTCATTTGATCATAGTTCAAGCTTTAAATTAATTCAGTTTTGTATTTCTGCAAGATTTGATTCTAGAATATAGCTTTAGATTTTATTAATAGGATCCTCTACAAATTACATTTATTTTGTTTTAGTTTTAAAATGCAAGTTAATTTATAATAGTTGCAATCATAGAAGTAGCCCATTTTAAATATTAGGGTGAACAAGTAAGCTCTATGCTAATATTAAACTTCTTAAAAGAAAATTCATTAATTTAATAAGAGCTTTGAGGTATTAAATGATACATCAATTTCCTAGTTCACTTTCTGTCACCTACTCTGTTTTCTGTGTCAATATGTAGTCTTCTGCTCATTTAGTTTGGTTTTTGAATTATGTTATAGTTCTCATTGGTTTATGATTTATTATTAGAATTATTTTGAAGTTGGCTTGAAAGGTATTTTCATTTCTGCAATTAGGATAGAACTTGAATGCGATTGTTTTGTAGATGTGAGAGTATTTTAGTCAGCATTAGGATTTTAAATTTAAATGAATTTGATGATTAATAGATTAGGAATCTTAGTCTTAGGTATTTCGAACAATTTCTATATTAGAGTAAATCAGCTTAGATTATATTAGGATAGGCCCTAACCCAACACATATAGTGGCTTGTGCCTCAAATTTTACCTCCCTAGGTTGACATTTTATGAAGGCTATTTGTAGTGATATATTTACCCAACATTTTGGCGCCATTCCCGGGGAGATGCTAAAGGGTTTGGAGTCTAGGTAGATAGGATGCTTTTACATTACACAACAAGGAGGAGGGGAAACCGATAAGATGAGAGCTAAGAACCTACACATTCACTATAGTGGGGTGTCACAAAGCCTTGTTTTTCTTCTTCCGCACAAATTTGTTTTTATGCACAATTGGATTTAGGGCATGTTTCCCTTTCTGCAAATATAGATAGTTTACTCGCACATAGTTTAGTTTCAGGCATATGTGTTTTTATTTTTGAAATCTACGTAGGTTCCGTTCCTGCAGTTACTTTTGAGGCAAGTATGTTTTTCCTTTCAATAGTATGCAAGAGTGTTTTTTTTCCTTCAACAAAAGTAAGATTTCTTTCAAGTAGGAATGTTTTTCAGTTTATGGTTTCATAGTGTAGAGTTGGATTGATTTCATTTAAATATTAGTTTTTGATTGCACATTAGATTATTTAAAGTATTAGGCCAGTTTGCACCCACAACACTTAATTTCAACTTAGTTTCTTTTCTTTTGAGTTAATTTTACATTTTATGTAATGAATGCATTTGACTTCCTGCATGCATAATTTTTCTGCAAATAGTTTAATTTAGTTTTAAAATTCGAAACATTTGGGTGTTGTAAGAACCGTGTTACTGACCCAATTGTGAAGCAGGACATTTGAACCAATACAACTTTAAGGATGTTCAAAAATTTGTTGAGTAGAGAAGGGCTTATTACTACAAGAGGTTTCTTTAATCCTTGTTGTAGTATCAGGTCCATATCTGGAGAAGAATCCATCTTCCAAAGTGGGAAACAAATCCATAAGTATCCTCAGCATGAAGATCTTGATCTATACATTTATCCTTCCTCATTTGATGAGGGAGCTCAAGAATCATGGAAAGCACTAAAGAAGAAGAACAACTAGAACTTGAAATTGCAGAATTTCTTGCTTACCTGGTACCAGAGGAAGAATATCAACTTGGATTAGAACTAAAGGATACTAAAAGAAGAATCCAAGAAAATCAAGAATCTATTAATATATGGACTAAGATATTTTCTCAGCTCCAGCCTTTTACTTTTTAGCAATTTTTGAAATCCAGATCATATGAGAAGCTAGTTCTTCATATCTGGGTATTTGTTCATATTCGTTATGTGAACAAAAATATTTTAGAAATATTGATTTATAGGTGGTTACACTAGAAGTATGCATACACTTGAAATAATATTTCTACTTCCAGTATCATAGGGTAGTGTACGAAATAAAAATAAATAAAAGATAAAAAGATTAAAAAAAAAGTAAAGAGAAAAATAAGCTTTACTATGAAAACCAATTGTCTGGCACAGTCTAGCAAGGGTCTAGATAGAAAACTAGGTGACTAGGTGGCTAGAATCCATAATAAATATTGTTGGTGGTGTCTACTTCATTTCTACAAAAATATCTTTTGTTCTGTGCTCAGCTGGATGATGGGAGATTTATTAAGGCTCTCCTTCCAGCAAGTTTCAACCCATCGACTTCAAAACATTTTTTGGGTATGAAACTTGAGACATTTTTGGGTACCCTAGAGATTGTGTGCCTCAATGGCAGGAATCCTTGTGATTTGCTAAGGAAATCCATTAATGTTTCTTGGAAATTGAATTCTACAGCTCATTCGACTCCAACAAATGTGTTGATGACTGTTAGGATGTACCAAGTTCCTTGATTTCCATTAACATTAAGGGTGGAATATCTCGCATTGGTTAACAACCCTCCTCATTGGTTGGTAGTCCAATGATTTCTATCTATGTTCAACACCAACAAAATTTATTCACATAGGTAGATTTGCACAAGGAAAAGAACGTGGATAAATACCTTGTAGTTCTTTACTCTGTAATCATGGATAGTTTTTAGTAGTTGTGGATTTTATTTTGGGTATAGAGCAGTCTATTCCTCTATTTTTTATAGAAATCTAGTAACATTCAGGATAGTGGACATCCTATCAGAAGAAACACTCTCAATTTTGTAGCAGCACAATCTTTGGAGCAAAGCAAGAGAAGCTTGTCACAGAAACTCCATTATGTCACAGTAACTACAATATGCAGCATAAAATCTTGACGGTGTATCTCTGAAGAACTTGGTTCTGTAAGGTAAAATTGATCTAAGGTAATGATCCTTTATTTGGGTTTATTTACTTCATCAAATCTAAGGAAATTTCATTATGAATTATACCTATATACTTGCTAAACCTATTTCTTTTTACTTTTTTGAATATTACATCCTTTTTATCCTACCTCCATTTGTCAGCCATCCTTATAAATAGAAATATTCATCTCTATGAATATATTATCACCTTAAAAATATATGATTGCATTTCCTTTATCCATGAAACAATCGATTCATTCCTTTATGTTTTCATACACAACAATTCATCATTGCACTGAAAGTTCAAAATATTCATAATTTTTTTGTGCCATGCATTTGAATGATCGTGAGGTACGAGCTTATGAATTATCATTACATCCAAATCATTAGAACCCTCGAGAAAATCTGTTGAGACTTATTATACTCCTATCCAATAACCTTCATCATTTTCCTAGTTTCTGTTTCATCCTCTGTTTCCTATCCAAATTACAGTCTCAGAGCAAATTATGGGGCGAAAGGGAGAGGAACGCCATGAGCCAAGTTCTGTTTCCATGCTGGAAGGTTTTACTGAATTTAATACATGCAAGGAAAAGTTTGAATGCACCTAGTATCAATTCTTCCAAAAATTCCTGGGGTATGATGACAAAATCACATTGTATTTCGCATAGGGATTTGATGGGAAGGTAGTGCACATTGGAAAATTTATTATGAAGGTGTCTGAGAAAATAATTGCTCGTGCCACTGGTCTACCTTTTCATGGGGAGCATTCCTTTAAGAATAAACCCATAAAGCATGCAATTTGTACCAGGTTTTTAAAGGAGGAGCATCAGTCTGCAAGATGGAAGAAGGGTTTTCCTCGAGATTAGATGCAGGATGAATGGCGCAATGTGCTCTATGTATTATAGAAATAATTGACTTGCGAAGGGAGGTATGTCACCAGTCTGAATTACCATGTCCACCTACTTTTTTGTTTTGAAGCTGGATTGAAAATGAATTTCCCATATTTTCTGTGTAAAAGTATAGCTAAGATGTCAAGACGGGTTCAAAAGCACTCTGGTAATCCTTACAATAGTCTCTACCATCATGGTTTGATTAAGAATCTTATTGAAGATGAATTACGTGTTCGTAAGGATACCTGGCCTAATTTGTGGGCAGAGTTCGGGGTCTCCCTTCATCTAAAAGCCCTCATTCTCCACACATTCTAGTTTCTCCCAAGACTAAAGGTCGTCAATTAGAACCCGTTCCTCACCCAGAGGCAGAACCACCCCTAATTGATATTTTCACCTCTATATTACATAAATCCAAAAGGCAACGACCTCGGCCGAAAAGCCCCAATGTTGCAGAATCCACAATGCCGTGGTGAACCACCCAAAGTATGACAAAACATCTTGGTAAGCCCTCGAATCCATCCCTCAATGTATAGCCGTCTGTTTTGATTGATCTGGAAGAGTCCCCTGAGTCAGAGCCAGATCTCCCTAAGAAGAAAAAGCAAAAGAATACTCGAAGTCCACTTCCTCCATCGTCTCCTTAGAAATTTGATTTTGTCTATGGTGAAAATTCTGATTTTATTCTTCTTGATTTTGGTTTTGAACCTATAGACCCTTTCGCGCATGAAAACCCTCCTATTTCAAAATATAGCCATGTGGAATATGATCTTAAATTGTTTAACCCTCAATAGTTTGACTATGGGTCTCCCGACGATAATTCACCTACACAAGAACCATGTGGTGAACATACACCTGAAGTTTCAGCCACCTCACCTATACCTTTTGTAATTTCCCAGCTGCAGAAGAAAAATAAGAAGATTAAGAAGCTTAAAGCAGTACTCAAGTCATACGAACAAGCCCAACAGGAAAAATACCTATTGATTGCAGAATCTACGAAATATAATGAACAATGGAGAAATTATAGTCTTAAGCTTCTGCAGAAGAATGAGAAGTTGAAGGGAAAACGTGACAAAGTAGTTGTGAACATAAAATGCCTTCATAAATTAGTGAGGAATTGGAGAGTTGAGGTTTCTAATAACTTATCACATATTAGTATGTTAAATAATAAATTGAAGGAGCGATCAAATCTAGCCAGTAGAAAACTAAACATCATGGTGAATACAGCATAAGCCCTGTCAATGGTATTGAAACTCAGTTTTGAAAATTTGAAGTTTCCAACATGTATGTTTGCATGGGGACATGCAAACAGATAGGTGTGGGAGAGAGTTTGTAGCAAACAGGCCAGTGAAGAATTGGATATCATTGATAATACATCATAAATTTTGTCAGAAAGATTGGAAATTAGTTTTGAAGATTTTTGAAATTTTGAAAAGGCATGTTTGCATGAGTACATTCAAATACACAGGCATGGGAGAGTGTTGGCTCATCAAATTGACACTCTTTGCATCTCTTTTCATCCTCCAAATACACTTTTGATCTCTTCATTTGATCCTTTGACCCTATAAATCCCTCTATATTTTCCCATATCTACCCAAATAGCCAGCAAGTATACTAAGGTATGATAATTCATCAAAACCATTTGATTTCCTTTGATTTAATGATTGAATATAATTATTAAAGGATTAGTGACTAATTATACTAGATTCGGTAGCATACTTTGATTTCAGCAGCATAGTAAATATCATGAATATTTGCTATACTCCAGGCGCTGCCATCTTGCTCAAGTAAAGTCGAATCCATCCAGCTCAATTCTCATTGATGACTCACAAATAATCAATTAGATGTTCATCTATAGGCACTACGTGCCATAGAGATGAAGATCTGTAATTTAGATAACGAATTCAAAGCATCTTGAGCATGAAGAAGTTAGTCATTAATTGATAGAATCATTTACCTTCAACAAAAAATTGTATTATTAAATAGAAGATAGGATTTGTTACTAAGAAATCGAGATTGGTTATCTTAGTTTCTGAGCTATAAAAATCTATGGATTGAAATGTAAAATATACAAAAATACAATGAATATTTAATAGAAGGATTGCACTTCCCAAGTGCTGTTTTTTTCTGAAATTGAACAGAGGTCGACTCATACAATGCTACCATTATTATTTTAAGTAATGATACATATGTTTCTTTAGACTGTAATTTGATTTATTTTCTGTTGTTAATGTTTTCTTCATTTTAGAATTATGGTTGTAGCTTAGAGTTCAGTCTGCAAGTCATTTAAGGACTTGTGGCTTTCTTGGCAAGGATGTTCAAAAATTTGTTGAGTAGAGAAGGGCCTATTACTACAAGAGGTTTCTTTAATCCTTGTTAAAGTATCAGGTCCATATCTGGAGAAGAATCCATCTTCCAAAGTCGGAAACAAATCCATAAGTATCCTCAGCAGGAAGATCTTGATCTATACATTTATCCTTCCTCATTTGATGAGGGAGCTCAAGAATCATGGAAAGCACTGAAGAAGAAGAACAACTAGAACTTGAAATTGCAGAATTTCTTGCTTACCTGGTACCAGAGGAAGAATATCAACTTGGATTAGAACTAAAGGATACTAAAAGAAGAATCCAATAAAATCAAGAATCTATTAATATATGGACTAAGATATTTTCTCAGCTCCAGCCTTTTACTTTTCAGCAATTTTTGAAATCCAGATCATATGAGAAGCTAGTTCTTCATATCTGGGTATTTGTTCATATTCGTTATGTGAACAAAAATATTTTAGAAATATTGATTTATAGGTGGTTACACTGGAAGTATGCATACACTTGAAAGAATATTTCTACTTCCAGTATCATAGGGTAGTGTACGAAATAAAAATAAATAAAAGATAAAAAAAAGTAAAGAGAAAAATAAGCTTTACTGTGAAAACCAGTTGTCTGGCACAGTCTAGCAAGGGTCTAGTTAGAAAACTAGGTGACTAGGTGGCTAGACTCCATAATAAATATTGTTGGTGGTGTCTACTTCATTTCTACAAAAATATCTTTTGTTCTGTGCTCAGCTGGATGATGGGAGATTTATTAAGGCTCTCCTTCCAGCAAGTTTCAACCTATTGACTTCAAAACATTTGTTGGGTCTGAAACTTGAGACATTTTTGGGTACCCTAGAGATTGTGTGCCTCAATGGTAGGAATCCTTGTGATTTTCTAAGGAAATCCATTAATGTTTCTTGGAAATTGAATTCTACAGCTCATTCGACTCCAACAAATGTATTGATGACTGTTAGGATGTACCAAGTTCCTTGATTTCCATTAACATTAAGGGTGGAATATCTCGCATTGGTTAACAACCCTCCTCATTGGTTGGTAGTCCAATGATTTCTATCTATGTTCAACACCAACAAAATTTATTCACATAGGTAGATTTGCACAAGGAAAAGAACGTGGATAAATACCTTGCAGTTCTTTACTCTGTAATCATGGATAGTTTTTAGTAGTTGTGGCTTTTATTTTGGGTATAGAGCAGTCTATTCCTCTATTTTTTATAGAAATCTAGTAACATTCAGCATAGTGGACATCCTATCAGAAGAAACATTCTCAATTTTGTAGCAGCACAATCTTTGGAGCAAAGCGAGAGAAGCTTGTCACAGAAACTCCATTATGTCACAGTAACTACAATATGCAGCATAAAATCTTGATGGCGTATCTCTGAAGAAATTGGTTCTGTAAGGTAAAATTGATCTAAGGTAATGATCCTTTATTTGGGTTTATTTACTTCATCAAATCTAAGGAAATTTCATTATGAATTATACCTATATACTTGCTAAACCTATTTCTTTTTACTTTTTTGAATATTACATCCTTTTTATCCTACCTCCATTTGTCAGCCATCCTTATAAATAGAAATATTCATCTCTATGAATATATTATCACCTTAAAAATATATGATTGCATTTCCTTTATCCATGAAACAATCGATTCATTCCTTTATGTTTTCATACACAACAATTCATCATTGCACTGAAAGTTCAAAATATTCATAATTTTTTTGTGCCATGCATTTGAATGATCGTGAGGTACGAGCTTACGAATTATCATTACATCCAAATCATTAGAACCCTCGAGAAACTCTGTTGAGACTTATTATACTCCTATCCAATAACCTTCATCATTTTCCTAGTTTCTGTTTCATCCTCTGTTTCCTATCCAAATTACAGTCTCAGAGCAAATTATGGGGCGAAAGGGAGACGAACGCCATGAGCCAAGTTCTGTTTCCATGATGGAAGGTTTTACTGAATTTAATACATGCAAGGAAAAGTTTGAAGGAACCTAGTATGAATTCTTCCAAAAATTCCGGGGGTATGATGACAAAATCACATTGTATTTCGCATAGGGATTCGATGGGAAGGTAGTGCACATTGGAAAATTTATTATGACGGTGTCTGAGAAAACAATTGCTCGTGCCACTGGTCTACCTTTTCATGGGGAGAATTTGTTTAAGAATAAACCCATAAAGCGTGCAATTTGTACTAGGTTTTTAAAGGAGGAGCATCAGTCTGCAAGATGGAAGAAGGGTTTTCCTCGAGATTAGATGCAGGATGAATGGCGCAATGTGCTCTATGTATTACAAAAATAATTGACTTGCGAAGGGAGGTATGTCACCACTCTGAATTACCATGTCCACCTACTTTTTTGTTTTGAAGCTGGATCGAAAATGAATTTCCCATATTTTCTGTGTAAAAGTATAGCTAAGATGTCAAGATGGGTTCAAAAGCACTCTGGTAATCCTTACAATAGTATCTACCATCATGGTTTGATTAAGATTCTTATTGAAGATGAATTACGCGTTCGTAAGGATACTTGGGCTAATTTTGTGGGCAGAGTTCGGGGTCTCCCTTCATCTAAAAGCCCTCATTCTCCACACATTCTAGTTTCTCCCAAGACTAAAGGTCGTCAATTAGAACCCGTTCCTCACCCAGAGGCAGAACCACCCCTAATTGATATTTTCACCTCTGTATTATAGAAATCCAAAAGGCAACGACCTCGGCCGAAAAGCCCCAATGTTGCAGAATCCACAATGCTGTGGTGAACCACCCGAAGTATGACAAAACATCTTGGTAAGCCCTCTAATCCATCCCTCAATGTATAGCCATCTGTTTTGATTGATATGGAAGAGTCCCCTGAGTTAGAGCCAGATCTCCCTAAGAAGAAAAAGCAAAAGAATACTCGAAGTCCACTTCCTCCATCGTCTCCTTAGAAATTTGATTTTGTATATGGTGAACATTCTGATTTTATTCTTCTTGATTTTGGTTTTGAACCTATAGACCCTTTCGTGCATGAAAACCCTCCTATTTCAAAATATAGCCATGTGGAATATGATCCTAAATTGTTTAACCCTCAATAGTTTGACTATGGGTCTCCCGACGATAATTCACCTACACAAGAACCATGTGGTGAACATACACCTGAAGTTTCAGCCACCTCACCTATACCTTTTGTAATTGCCCAGCTGCAGAAGAAAAATAAGAAGATTAAGAAGCTTAAATCAGTACTCAAGTCATACGAACAAGCCCAACAGGAAAAATACCTATTGATTGCAGAATCTACGAAATATAATGAACAATGGAGAAATTATAGTCTTAAGCTTCTGCAGAAGAATGAGAAGTTGAAGGGAAAACGTGACAAAGTAGTTGTGAACATAAAATGCCTTCATAAATTAGTGAGGAATTGGAGAGTTGAGGTTTCTAATAACTTATCACATATTAGTATGTTAAATAAGAAATTGAAGGAGCGATCAAATCCAGCCAGTAGAAAACTAAACATCATGGTCAATACAGCATAAGCCCTTTCAATGGTATTGAAACTCAGTTTTGAAAATTTGAAGTTTCTAACTTGTATGTTTGCATGGGGACATGCAAATAGATAGGTGTGGGAGAGAGTTTCTAGCAAACAGGCCAGTGAAGAATTGGATATCATTGACAATACATCATAAATTTTGTCAGAAAGATTGGAAATTAGTTTTGAAGATTTTTGAAATTTTGAAAAGGCATGTTTGCATGAGTACATTCAAATGCATAGGCGTGGGAGAGTGTTGGCTCATCAAATTGACACTCTTTGCATCTCTTTTCATCCTCCAAATACACTTTTGATCTCTTCATTTGATCCTTTGACCCCATAAATCCCTCTATATTTTCCCATATCTACCCAAATAGCCAGCAAGTATACTAAGGTATGATAATTCATCAAAACCATTTGATTTCCTTTGATTTAATGATTGAATATAATTATTAAAGGATTAGTGACTAATTATACTAGATTCGGTAGCATACTTTGATTTCAGCAGCATAGTAAATATCATGAAGATTTGCTATACTCCAGGCGCTGCCATCTTGCTCAAGTAAAGTCGAATCCATCCAGCTCAATTCTCATTGATGACTCACAAATAATCAATTAGATGTTCATCTATAGGCACTACGTGCCATAGAGATGAAGATCTGTAATTTAGATAATGAATTCAGAGCATCTTGAGCATGAAGAAGTTAGTCATTAATTGATAGAATCATTTACCTTCAACAAAAAATTGTATTATTAAATAGAAGATAGGATTTGTTACTAAGAAATCGAGATTGGTTATCTTAGTTTCTGAGCTATAAAAATCCATGGATTGAAATGTAAGATATACAAAAATACAATGAAGATTTAATAGAAGGATTGCACTTCCCAAGTGCTGTTTTTTCTGAAATTGAACAGAGGTCGACTCATACAATGCTACCATTATTATTTTAAGTAATGATACATATATTTCTTTTGACTGTAATTTGATTTATTTTCTTTTGTTAATGTTTTCTTCATTTTAGAATTATGGTTGTAGCTTAGAGTTCAGTCTGCAAGTAATTTAAGGACTTGTGGCTTTCTTGGCAAGGATCCACGAAGAAGAGCATAAGCCCTTCTTTTGTAAATTTAATTCTTGTATAGCATAATTGTTATTTTTTGTTTCCATTAGAAGAGAGAATTGTAGTTAGCAAGACTGTTAAGTGGATGTAGAAAGTAGATTGACATATGTTTGAAATCAGTCCTTTTATTGTGTGATGGTTATTGAAATAATGTGCACAACATTTGTTAGTTTAGGGTCGAGCTTGGATGTTAGGGTAGATTGATTTAAAAATATTGTTTTGAATTTTTAGTTTTATAGATTTGATCCGTTTTGTTGTAGCTTTAAATTATAGTTTAAGTCATACATTGCTTCTGTAAAATTGGGTTTCCACATGAAATCACAACAGGATTTGAACCCGAAATCCAATGATAGAATCTAACGACATCCGACGTATTGTACGGATGTGTCGGACAATAACGATGACAAGTACTGAGCCTTTTAAATTATTTTAGAGCCGTCGAATTTTCGACACTAGGGCGTAGGATTTTTGACACTAGGGCTATTCCTACACTAGGGCTCTTCTGACACTAGGGTGTAGGATTTTCGACACTTGGGTGTAGGATTTCCTACACTAGGGCATAGGATTTTCGACACTTGGGTGTAGGATTTCTGACACTGGAGCTATTCCGACACTAGGGCTATGTCATCGAATTTCCGACACTAGGGAAAAAAAAGAAAAAAAAATATAAAACCACAACCGTCCGAACACAATATTTCTTCGCAAAACAAAGAACCCAATCAATAATTTCATGGGGGAGTCAACACAATATACCTCCACATCCGTAGGTCACGCAGAGGAGGTTTGTCGGAGGTCACGCAGAGAAGGTAGCTAGAGGTGCTGTCGGAGGTCAAGTGTGTTTACACAGAGGAGGGTTTGCAGTGGTCAGGGTTTGAAAAGGTATAGGTAACATTGTAACATTATACGCCTTTGGGTTTTCACTCATTCCAGGGAAGTTTCCACTTCAACATTCATTAATATTGTTGTGAGACCAGTTGATTTTTCCCTGCTATGCCTTTGGGTCTTCACTCATTCCAGGGAAGTTTCCACTTCAATCTCTAGGCTTTTATGTAATAGATTTTAATAATCGCTTAAATACCCGGTATGGAATACAACAAATGAAGTTTCTGTACATTCAGTAACCAGATAGGGAAACAGAAAATGGTAGTCTGGATTTGATAGTAATGCTCTTCTTCAGTCGGGCTTCCTCAGCTGGGGTGAGGGATATTAATCTCACTGTGAGACTGGCTGATTTGGCCCTGTTACGACTTTGGGTCTTCACTCACTCAATAGAAGTTTTCCAGATAAGCATAGTACTTGGAATTTATTACAAACCCATTCTAAAAAAGGTGTGTTAACAATAGCCTCCACTCATAAGAAACTTTAGTTGAGTCACACATAAATCCCCTTGAGTAATGAACCTGTTTTACCTGGTATCTTTGACTTTAACAAATTCCCCAGAAAACGTGCACGCCAATTCCAACTCTCCATTTTTTAAGTGCATTGATTAGAACACTACAAGCTATAACATTAGCTACCATAGCATTTTTCAACATTTTTGCGTGTAGCCTCAGCATCCATAATATTGCCTTGTTTGCAATGCTGGCATATAAGGGTAGTTTAAGTAAAAATATCACGCTTCAAACCACATTCTATGATTTTAGATGGGGCTATGACTTTATATGGGGCTTTCTAGCAATAGTAGTTGTAGGTCAATAAGCACATAAAGATTTTTTGACTTGAGTTATTGCCTCTGCAGTTGTAATGTGTCTTGCATTTGTATTTTGAATATAGTCATCTCCATGAGAAATCATGTCAAGGAAGGAGATAGTGAACGTTAATGTATGCATGTTATCAAGAAGCACCACTGTGTCTGGACTGTAATGGAATAATAACAATCTATATAATGGTTTTACTTTTATAGATTGGTTTTAATTTTATTAATTCTTTTTTTTTTCATGGCTTTTTGTTTCTTTGTCTGTTACGATTTAGATCTTTAGCATTTTTTTTCCTCTTTGATGTCATGTTTCAGATGTTAAAAACTATTAGGACAGAGAAAGATTCAATGAACATTCCTATACACAATTTTGAGGAGCTTGTGGAAAAGAACCGAACCTTAGATAGTTTGAAGTTTAAAACTAGAAAGGAATACCAGTAAACAAGTATAACTCTACATCTATATCATTAGACACTGATTAATAGACATTAAACAATAATGATTGCTATGCATGAATAAGTCTGCAATTTTCTTGTGTTGAGGAATTGCATTATAATGGGAGCATAAAAGTAAACCTAGGATCATGGAACAAATGCTTTTGCTATTGCCCAAGTGAACTATCTAAGGTTTGTGGCATCACAATTAACAAAAATAATTTATAACCATAGCAATTTAGAAAAATAAAAGGATTATTAGAATATATCTCAGGTATTGACATTGAGAAAATTGGTGTTTCTTTAAAAAAAATTACTTTGTTTAAGACGAGGAACCATTATTGTCCTAAACCCAAATATGAAAACAGGGTATATGGAAAAATATATTATTCATTATAACTAAATTTGTTCATTAGGGAACCTTCAGTTTTGTTGTTTTTCTCTCTCCTCATTTCTTATATGCGAAACCTGTACACTCTACCTTTGGCTGCTTTGTGGAAATATTAGATTCAAACCATAAACCTATCATCTCTACCTTCAAAAAATTTCATATCCCCAAAGTAATCTTCAGATATGAATGTTCAATTCAAGACAGAGGTGTTTGCAGCTGTTCATAATTCCCAATATGTTTTAGGCCATCCACATAAAACTTTTGGCACTTGCTTACCAGATCAAACGAGGCATACGCAGGCGTTGCCTAGATTTTGAGGCCTCAAAATCTCAAAGGAAAACCATGAGTAACAGTTCCTGGAAGTCTACAAGTCAAATGCCTAAAACAGGTGCTTTGGTAAATTCAACTCAAGATTCAGAGACAAATAATCCACCATCAGTTTCATGTGAAAAAGGTGTGACTTATGACTGTATGCAAATTGTCCCTTTAAAGAGGGAAACCAGTGTAGACAGTGGAATAAATTCCCAATATTCATCTAACGTACAGTTCTCCACTTTCTTGTCCAAAACTAATGAACTTACCTCAGATAAATCTGACAGTAATGTTCGAAATAATGGAAATACTCCCATATCAGTTGGTATTCCCTCTGGCATCGGTTTACATTGAAATAGCCTTG
Organism: Pseudotsuga menziesii; assembly: GCA_001517045.1. Classification (NCBI taxonomy): domain Eukaryota; kingdom Viridiplantae; phylum Streptophyta; class Pinopsida; order Pinales; family Pinaceae; genus Pseudotsuga; species Pseudotsuga menziesii. The sequence goes on along the minus strand of LPNX010460109.1, from coordinate 66,305 downwards.
CTACTCCCATGCCACTAAATTGTGGAGTCAACATGCTAACATTAGAAAAGGGATCTGCTAGCACACAAGGGATGTCGCCTTCATCTGGTGTAAAGGAGGCATCATCTGAACTTGTACGAAGTTCTCTACCTGTTGTAAACTCAGGAGGAAATATACCAGTAGGATCAATCTCAAGCATTGCTTCTAGGATGGTTGTGTCAATGGTAGAGAAGACTAGAATAGATCATCAAGAGTTGCAGTCATTTGGAATGTCACAAATTGGAGTGACAAGATCTACAACCTGTTTTCGATCTGTAACTGTTGGAATAAAGCCATTGCAAAGTCGGTTACCTTTCAAATCTGAAGAGAGAAACTTGAGTCCTCTTGGCAAGAAGAGGCTGGAACTTCTATATATTTATCAACAATCTCCATTCAATACTGGGGAGGAATTCAGTCAAATCAGTCCCAAGAAGAAGAGGTAACAACAGATAGTTCTAAATTATTTTTGATGGTTTACTCACCATTTCCAATGCTTTTGTGGTGTAGAAATTGTTGAATTCAGTTGTGTTATTTACTCTACCTATGTTTTTTGCATTTATGCCCAAAATAAAGTCTACCACAATTGGGGATAAAGATGGTTGCAAGCGTTACAATTGTAAAAAATCAAAATGCCTGAAACTGTAAGTTTTTGTACATTGAAATATATTCCCTATCCCTTTTCTTGTTTTTATTGAGAATGCGAGCTTCATCATTTAGTTCAAAGTTTTAGCAAATTTGTAGAAACTAAGTTGGATCAGTTTATGGACCAAATATACTGCTTCAACAAACAGTAGACAAGGTTAGTCAATACGCTCTTAAAGATTTTGCTTTTTAATATATGCTTGCCCTGGTTAACATTATATTGTTTTAAACTAACATGCTAACTTGCACATTTCCCAGATACTGTGAGTGTTTTGTAGCTGGAGTATACTGTGTTGAACCTTGCATGTGCCAAGAATGGTTTAATAAACCTGAATACGAGGACATGGTTCTTGGTACCCGCCAGTAGATAGAATCTGGTAATCTCCTTGCTTTTGCTCCTAAGATTGTTTGTGGTGTTGATTCTCCACCAACTAATGGGGTGAGAAAATGGTTGGAGATTTTCTGTTTTCGTGTTTGCTCTCTTTAGTGTCATTTGAAGGTTTTAAATAATTATGCACCATTGTATTTTATCAGGATGAGTGTGGTGAGACTCCATCTTCAGCAAGGCACAAAAGAGGATGCAATTGCAAGAAATCAATGTGCCTGAAAAAATACTGCAATTGTTATCAGGTGCAATAATCTCATTTTGTAAGGTAATGCAGAGGTGAAATTGGGAGGAATGTTGCGCATTGTTCTTACTACCTTTTCATATGTGTATTCTAGGCTAGTGTTGGTTGCTCAGACGGCTGCAAATGTGAAGGCTGCAAAAATGTGTATGGAAAGAAAGAAGGTAAGCAGCAAATTTATTTACAGCTGAATACCTAAAATCTTGTTTGACTATGTATGATGCTAATTTTCATTGTTATTACTTATGTAGGAGGATCAGATGACATAGAAGAAAATGAAGTTCCAATTGAAGGATGGGACAAGGATTCTTTAGAGGAGAAGGCTGAGGTGCATGATGTTGGAAATGATATCCTGCTTTCTGAGCAACAACGTGCTAATGAGCTTTCACCTTTAACACCATCCTTCCAATATTCTGGGTATGAGTCTGTACAAAACATAGTCTATTGTTAAATATATTGCTTTCATTTTTTCTTGTAAGTAGAATGTTGCCCAGTATCCTTCATCCTTCTATCCATTCCATTTTTCTTCTTGAGAAGTCTATTTGTTTTGTATGTTTTCATGAGAAGTTAATGGGTGTTTATTCCTTTCAAATTTTCCATGTCGGTTTGAAGAGTTGTTAGTTTGTTTATGTGAATATGATTATACCAATTTGATGTCATAGGGACTTGCATGGTAATAGTCTAAGATTTAGGATATTGACAAGGAAAACAACAAAGCAATGCATATTGACAACTGAAGGCTTCAAACATTAACAGCTGAAATACAATTATACACAGCAGTCGTGGTGGTACATCACTTTCTGTCGATGTTCCAATAGTTAGATGAATGAGACAACTCATAAAATAATGACATGATAGAT
>LPNX010460109.1:17493-60983 GCA_001517045.1 Pseudotsuga menziesii | reverse complement strand
TATATATATATATATATATTTGAATTTAATGCCGAATTTTTTTCATGCCGAATTCGAACAGGAACTCGAACCAGGTGACTTATAACAATATCTATTCTGTCCAATTGAATTCCTCACATTAATTTAGAGTCTGGGCATCATCCACATAACTTTATTGAAACTAGATGATATCTATACTATAGTTTCTTCTTGACAGGGCCATTTAGGGTTCTCTTCTCTTTCATTTGGGTACATCTCAAGCAAATACCTTATCTTGACTCGACGATGGTGAAAACTCAGCTTGTATTTTGTTTTGCTTTGTCTGATCCTGTTTAAGGTCTTCATGTAAGTTGTGGTGTATGGGACTGGTCCAATTAAATCTTTGATCAAAGAAGCCTTTTGACTAAAATCCAGTTTTTGATTGGAGTCCATTGAGGTATCCTTGACCTCTTCTTCCTCAAAAATGATGATTTGCACTGGCTTCTCCTTTTAACCTTGAAACCACTTGAGGGAAAAACATCACCACTTCCTTTAGAAAGATTAATTGGCTTAGTTTGACCTTCTACATGCTCACAGGTCTTAGAATGATATGCTTATTTCTCACTAGAGTTCTATTTCTTTCCCTTCTGAGAATGATCCTCTCGTTGCTCCTTAGTTGCTGCAAATTTTGAAGAATACCCATAGTTTAGAGAGAACAATTGGTATTTTCTTGAAAATTTTTTCTATCTAGAGTTGGCCTCTTCTTTGAATCAAGGTCATTCGAGTTTTATGTGCTGAGCATATTCTCGTCAAAAGTGGCAATGAAAAGGGACACTCTGTTAACCCAACTATTGAATGTAACTCCAATTTCCATATATGCTTTCCATCAACTTAGGTAGCTCTTTCCTTAGGTCAAATTCACCACATAATTTTGCTATGATTATATCTGAGCTGTAACAGTGACTAGGGTATAGACAGGTGCACTTAGTGAGTTCTCTCATGATTTCTTCTTGGATGGATTCCTTCCATGTCTATAGAGGAAGCCTGTGATATTCACCCATAGGGCATGTGACATCACCAACTCTTTACTTGGATCAAAACATGGTTCCCAGGATTTTAATGCTAGATGAATATTTGACCAAAACCAATGCCTGCCTACAATTTTGTTTTGATCACCTTCCTCAAAGTAAGAAGGAGACCCATCCTTTGGCAAGGATGTGGAACGACTCGTAACTTAGCATTTTGTTGTATTTTGTCACCATCCACTTCCTTAATGAGAGTTTTGACATGTATCATCCAAGAAACTTACCAGCTAAGGCTAAATTTTTCAAAATTGTTTTTCTCTTTCATCAATACTTCTTCCCCCCCACCATTCGTGGTCTTTTCTCGGCATGCTTGACAACCTTTGTTTTCCTCAAAATTTTATCTAATGTTGATTGCTTGCCCCTATTAAATTATCTGCCTAACTAATCTCATGTTATAAATCTCTTGCAATCTTTTCCTCATGGATCAGTTGTATGTTGGAATAAAGATATGATGAGAAGATTCTGAGTTATATTATTAGCAGCTTTGTTAAATAGATTCCATCTGTGTTGAATCCTTTTTCAAATGAAGAGACCTACATATCTTTGGTCTTGATGATGTATTAAAACTTAAACGCATCCACCAAAATATATCAAAATACAATGATATCTATAGCATATCTCAAAGTAAACTTGCCACCGAATACAATTTTTTTATTATTAATATACAGTATCCCGTCAGTTATCCGACGTTCAATGCCTAGCATATGTTGTCGGATTTCATGTCAATCCGATGAAATTGTTGTGGCTCCGACGGCCTTGGCTTGGATGTCGACTATCCAACGTTACGCCACCGACGACAAAAAAAATTGAGGGTGTCGAATACCCGATAGGTTAGTGTCGAATTTCAGACATGGTAGCTATCAGATTTTGACCTCAAATTCTGTTGTGAATGGACTTAGTGGTATTTTCCTTTAAATTGTAGAATCTGTAGATTTCATTCATTTTATCATGGTTCAAGCTTTAAGTTAATTCAGTTTTGTCTTTCTGCAAGGTTTGATTCTAGAATATAGCATTAGATTTTAGTAATAGGATCCTCTACAAATTACATTTATTTTGTTGTATTTTTAAAATGCAAGTTAGTTTAGAATAGTTTCAATCATAGAAGTAGCCCATTTTAAAGATTAGGGTGAACAAGTAAGCTCTATGCTAATATTAAACTTCTTAAAAGGCAATTCATTAATTTAATAAGAGCTTTTAGGTATTAAACGATACATCAATTTCCTAGTTCACTTTCTGTCACCTACTCTGTTTTCTGTGTCAATATGTAGTCTTCTACTCATTTAGTCCTAGTTCATTTTCTGTCACCTACTTTGTTTTCTGTGTCAATATATAGTTTTATGCTTATTTAGTCTGGTTTTTGAATTATGTTATAGTTCTCATTGGTTTATGCTTTAGTATTAGAATTATTTTGAAGTTGGCTTGAAAGGTATTTTCATTTATGCAATTAGGATATAACTTGAATGCGATTGTTTTGTAGATGTGAGAGTATTTTAGTCAGCATTAGGATTTTAAATTTTAATGAGTTTGATGATTAATAGATTAGGAATATTAGTCTTAAGTATTTCAAATAATTTCTATATTAGATTATATTAGGATAGGGCCTAATCATGCACATACAGTGCTTGTGCCTCAAAGTTTACCTCCCTGGGTTGACATTTTATGAAGGCTATTTGTAGTGATATATTTACCCAACAGCCATGTTCATTCTTTCTACTAAGGATTATATGGAACAATTGTTTAATGCATAATCCCATATTGATGAAGATAGTTTTTAAAATCATTAGAGGTGCATTATTTTCCATTATCAGATACATGTTGATCCCATTAGTGACATGTTGGTCCCATAATGACTATATTGTTGTAACAACTTCGAGATTTGTTGTGGAGTTGACCTTGTGCCCTAGAGAATCTAGGCTTTAGTACCATGGATACTATCCTCAAAATGAGGGGAATTACCTAGGGGTTTTCCCTAGATAATTAGTTGGGAAAAAAGCATTAGAATACCTAGGTATATTGAGTAGTTGAAAGTCCCTAAGCTTTAAGAAGAAACTACTAATGATCAAAGTGTTTATTTTTTTTATATTACGAATAGAGAATGCTATAACCATAATGATATTTTTTGATGAAATCCTTATGTCTAAGTTAGAAATGTAAAAAGAGATATTTAATGCCTCTATTGCTGATATTTTAAAAGAGACAAATATCTTCAAGCTTTATCTCAAATGTTATAAACATATACAATATGTAATTTCAATTCAACTTGAACATAAATAATATTTATTTTATTTCAGTTCATCGAATTGGAGACTGAATTTAATTGAGGATTGAACTGAATAGCTTATACTAGTATAACTCTAGCGTGGGAAAGAGTGTCATTCTAGTGTCCATTTTCTTATGATTCTTTTCTATGAATACCATAACTTTAGAGATAAGGAAATACTGATTATGAACTATATTGTAGGAGGAATGGGATTGTAATAATCATTGGTTTTGGGCACTTTCCCTTCCCCAAAATATTTAGTTGATCCTTTCAACCCACCTAGATGAGAAAAACACAACATGCAATTTTGGGAGTATGTTGTTATGCCTATTGATATTAGATATGTCTCCCTAATAACCCTTGTTTCTTTGCTGCTACGAGAGGTTAGTGCCATTGTTATGGGTAGGACCAAACACAATAGTTGAAATAATATTATTGACCAAGCCCCTATACCCACATATTCTTACCATTTTCCAATAGATATAAACCAATTAATACTCCAACTATTACAGTTGAAAAAACATACCCTCCCAACGAAAAGCTTTATTCAACTGGATAGACGTGGAGATGAAAATGGATTAAAATCTCTCGGAACTTGCTCCCACTAGACCATAGGTACCACTATATATTTCAATGTATCTCCTTAACAATTAGAAGTTGTTAAGGTACCATACTTCACACCTAATATTGGAACGATTAGAAACTGTCATTGATCCTCGAAAAGTTACACATACATCTTTTATATCCTACTTATTAAGAATTGTTATCTCCATCACCAATAGTGTTAGGCATTATTGATTAATAAGTGTCATTGACCCCATCGAAATGATATGTTTCAAGGGAGGATCAAAGAAGGATTTGAGTTCCCTCATAGCTATGACAGAGATATCTTTTATACTTCCATGTATTTGAGGGCCGACAGCTAAGTAATAAAAAAATTGTTCCCCCAAGATTGAATGATTTTTATCCCTATATTTGTATAAGCAAAGAAGCTAGTCTTTTGTTTTTAGGTTTCCAGCTACTCCAAAACCCTTACTGCTAGTGAAGGAAGGTATAGTAAGATTGGTAGTTTTGGGAAGGGTTGATAAGTAATATTTTGTGATTGGATTACAAGGGTAATGTTTTGAGGGATGAGAGAGAAGGAACAGGTTCAATCACTAGCAGTAGTAGCTCTGAGGATAAAGAATATCACCATATTTTCCTCAATTCCATTAGTTTTTCATCCCTAAGATAAGCATATTTCTCATTCCCAATCATTCCAATCATCTCATTCCCCAATTGTAGTATTCCCAATTCAAAATCATTTGAATCATATGGAATAAAGATGTTGATTATCCCTATAGAGAGAATAAGTGAGACATCATATCTACTATACATGGATCCCTTTGTTACTTCATCATCACTTCATTGTTATTTAAAGGACTTGGTCATCACGAAAATTACTTATCTATCATTAGAATCTTTGGAATCATCTTGAGCATATTATCATCTCGTTGCTTGGATCGCAGTGAGAATTATTATAAATAGTTGAACCGGTACCCCCAATTATCATATAGAAAGACAATGGTTTATTCCAAAGAGAAGGATTCCCTCCTCCCCCATTTCCATATACTAAGTCATATAAGTAAGTCATCTATAGCTTTTGGAGTAGGGTAGCAAGGTTTCTTTTATAAGCAAACCCAACTCTCAAATGGAATCAATCAATCGTCATTTATTCCTCAAATCGAATGTAGGGTATTTAGAACACAACACTACAGAAAAAATCGAATATATAAAAAACATCTGTAGCAAACATGGGAGAGATAGAGAGAGAGAGAGAGAACACACCAACTATGCACATAGTACCAAGAGGAAAAACAAACACACTAGAACCTAACGTAAAACACATAGATGGGCACGATGTAGATCTATTGCATACAAGGGCCATAGATGTGGAAATGGGAGAATAACAAAAAACATAGTCGATTGTAGGGCATTTGGAAGTAACATAATCCATTTAAACACAACAAAAGATGATTGCGTCAAGCCTCAGATGATATAGCAGTTTTTACATTGCACCAACAAACATATGCATGTAGGTTGTCAAAGGAGAACATTATTAATTTTTAAAATACATAAAAAAGACACCAATATAGTAGAAGACATGATCGACACAAGTAATAAATGTGAGGAGATAGGCTCATGGCCCATAGTAACCACGCAACGTACTAGGTAGATAGAGGGCATTCATAATTAATACAAACATAATTAATCACCTAAAATTACATGTATAATTTGGCCTCACCTCAGTTTGAGTCCAAATAAGACCTCAAAGATGGTCATTAGTCTGAACGGAAATTTTCCAAAAATCTTAGGATATAATGTATAGGAAAATGCACAAAATTAATCTAACTTCTCTAAATCGATTTCCATAGTCATTGTTGGCACTTGGAAAGGACTAATAAACTACTCTAGTTTTTTTTAACCTCTGGCCCTTAATCTTATGATTAAAAGCATATTAATGCTAAATGTCGAAAGGAAAGGGAAAGGCCAAAAGGTAGCATGACGCTACCCATGCAAAATTTTAGGTGAAGGAACTTATGACTTCCACCTTTCACTCCATATTTTTACATTTTTTTCTATTTGGTAGTTTCTTTAAATGCATTTATATTTTCTCTCAAGACACCTCAACTTAATTTATCTAATTTGCTATGCTCCAATTTGTATAAAACAAAGTTTTGGTAAAATGTAAACGAATCCATGCACATATGCATCCAAAACAAATCCAATATATGTGCATGGATCATGCTATGGTGTAAACACGTATTACAAACTTCAAAAAGTTATGCAATGTGCATGGATCATGATTAATGGTAATGTTTGTTTGCGCCTTGGTTGGATTATGTTAATAGATATTTATCTTTTGTGATTTCCTAGATATGTCGTTGGAGCATCCAAAACAAATAAATTCCATGTGCATGTATCATCCTACGGGGTAACAAGTATCCTGACTCCAAATAGCTATGCAATAGCATTGTTTTGGGTTCTTCATGATTAGAGTAAATATTTGTTGGTGGTTTCTCTAGATTATACAAAAAGATCTTCATGGTATAGGGATAGATAGGCCAAAATATTGCTCATTGAATATGCAATGTGCTTAGCATAGTTTCACTTTTATTCTTGCTTCAAGTTTTAAGAGCTTATTGGTTGAATGAACCATGCAATGTGGGAATTCCTTATGTTGCCAAGTTGTAAATTATGTTTTGTGAGTGGGTTTCCTTCAACAAGATTGGAAATGGCTACATACTTTGCTTTCCCATTATCACATGGAGCTGGTGTAAGTATTATTGAAAACAATAATATCAAACAATGGCCATTTCAATCTAATTTAATTGGTTTTTCCAACAATATACTTTCGCACAACATTTTCTTCCTCAACCACTTTTTAGTTGAATGGTGAATTTGTGGAATTTGTTTGTAATTTCAACCAACTACACATTTGTTTTTTTTGCTTCTAGCAAAGATACACCATATATTTTCAAATTATTGTTCAGAATTTAAATTGATTTTTATAGCATCGCTTACATGTTCTTATAGTAATTGTTGTTATCATTGTATGTAGTAAAAAATCCCACCATTGTAGTGCATGTCAAAAAAACATATTTAGTTAAGTTTATCAAATATTATGAATATTCTACTACTAATATGTAGATGTAGAAAAGGCATCTAGCAACAATCTTATGAAGGAAGCTGCTAGTTGCATAGAGAATAACAAAGTTCTTTACAACCCCATAAGGATAAGTTGTTGTAACATTATGTTACATAACATGACCCCAAAAAAGTAGATATCAACTTAAAAGATTTAATTGATGTCAGCTTAAAAAAATAAAAAACTTAACATGTGTAATGATGCGAAAAATATAACCCACATCACAAGAGAATAACATGTCGGACCTATTATCCATCTTAAATTTAAATTTTACAAAATCTATACAAAAATTAAAAACAGCATAGATCCATGTTAAACCTGGATCTACCAAGAACCAAGAGGGATCGAATTTCTTGAGGCGTAAATTTTGTATCTTAAATTTTTACACTAGAAAAAAAATTATACCTCAAGGAATTTGAGCCCTCTTGGTGCTTGTTAGATCTGATTTTAATGTGGATCTATAATGTTGTAGAGAAAGACAAGTTAAAAACCCATTTTGTTGTTCCTTTTGTAAAAGGAGGACAAAGTTAATGCGATTAAGTCCTCAAAAAAATATAAAAAATGGACATGACTCAGTGAAACTATATCAAGATGGGTTTGGGCCATGCAAATAATATAATGTCCAAATATGCAGGAGCATCCTTGGCCTCGAGTAATCTGCATCAACCAAAAACATTTAAAGTATGTACAGGCAAAATGTAGGATGAATAAATTAGCTACAACTCTATAGTTGTTGATCTATGGAATTAGAACCTTGGCGTTACTCCATGTTGCAACTTCATGCTGCAACTTCATGTTGTAACTTTGTGTTGCAACTTCATGTTTCTACTCCACACTGCAACTATGTGTTGTAACTTCATGTTGTAACTCCTCTCTACTAGCCCGCGCGTTTTAGGAAGATTCATTCCAAGTGGAAACTATCCACACAAAAGCGAAAATGAATTTGGTAACATATGGGAAATTAAATCGTTGCGACTGTTCATCTCTAGAAAATGGGGGGGGTCAAACTTATAGTGACCCATTTTTAAGAGGCAGAGATGAAGATGAAGAGTGGGTTGTTGGAATCCAATCAGTTGGAATTGCTAGAAAAGGAATAGGTCGAAAAGAAGAGAAGGGGATTTGTCGCCTACCGAGAAATGCAAGGAAGGGATTGTCAGTGATGTTGTAGACTTGACATGATGAGAAATACACGCATCATGTGGTTTGTTGTTCAAATTAATGGTAGAACCCATACGCTAAGGAAGGTTGTCACAATTACATTGTTGGCCAAAGATAGTGCACCAACCGAGAAGACAAACTTAAATGGACACATTGTAAAGCCACAGGAGACTGAGACCTTATGAGTTTGTATATTCCTATGTAATTTCTAAAGTTAATCGAATGAAAACATGGTTTTAAACTCTTTTCTAGTCTTGTTAGTTGTTATATTCCTTTTATTTTCATTGTCCATAGAATTTGTAAATCATATGAAAGAGATAGGATGTGTGTAGTTGTGTACTCTAAAAGGAAGCATGGGTTCTGTAGATGAGGCAAGGTAACAGAACCCTATGACTCCATCAAGTGGTATCAGAGTAAATTCCAGTTCCAGGTTGAGAATACTAGAGAGATAGCATAACAGAGTTTCAGCTTTGGCTAGAAAATTGCAAAGATATCACAGATTTATTTAGCACGTATGAAATTGGTTCCTATAGATTTGTTCCCTATAAATATTTTAGTGGCATAATACCTAAGACAAGGCCTTTTGGAAAATGTGATTTCTAGAAGTGGAACTCATGGGAGATAATACCAGTGAGGTAGGTCTATAAATAATAGTCTATATTTAAGACTACAAGATAAGCTACATGGAGACAACCATGAAGAGGAATGGCTAGGGAGGTGTTAGGATTATTAATCCTCCCTTGTCCAAATTTGGTCATATGTCTAAATCAGGAGTCATGTCTAAATCGGGAGTCCATCCAGTCTATTTATAGTCATTAACACCATTGAGTCCACTTGACCTAATTGGGGCACATGTTTCAATTACTAAAGTGTGGGGAACACTAATTGAGGCTCACCGCCACTTATTGCACTTGATTGCATAAGTTTAGGAGTCTCCTAGATCAATCCCTACAATTTAGGAAGCCACTGGGAGTGCTGAAACCAACCAAGGTCAGTTCACTTCAGTTAATGACTAGTCAAGCTAAGTTAGGAGTCAGTTACATTCAGTTAGTGCTAGGTTTACTTGACTGCACACATGTGGGGCGCATTTCTCACCTACCACAGTCAGTTAACCATTAGTCAACACTAAATGTAACACTTGAGTTGTGTTTTAGAGATCCGATGAACTCCGGTTATGGTTTAGACAAGGACAATTAACTATTGGGTCCTCCGATAGTGATTTAGACAAGGTCTTGGTTACCTACAGTCAAGTAGAGTCTAATCAATTCGAACTTCCTCATGTGGATTCGAATTGCTTGTGGCTATTAAAGCCATTTTACTTCATTGTAATTATCATCTAGATTACTTTTTGATTAATGAAAGCATTCACAGCTGCAAGCCTTTTGCACTGTTTCGTTCTTCAATTGATGAGTAAATTGTGAGATTTTCTTTGTGAGTTGTGTATTTTCCTACAGATCTCTATGCTCAAATTTACATGGTATCAGAGCCTCGATGGACAAGGCACTTCTCCTCCTCAGATCTCCTACTGGATCATTTTTTTTGTTTTACAGGTACAACTTCGAAATGAATTCATCAGTTCCTCTTCTCTTCCGATCCTCAGACTATTTTGAATGGAAGGTGAAGATGATTGGATTTCTGAATAGACAACATCTCTTTTGGGTGTCTGATGGATTTGGTAGAAATTATTTTGAGAGTGAAAATGACTGGCTAAATGCAAAGGATGCAGCTTTTGAAATAATGAAACCGGCTCTTTCTCCTAGCATGCGCTACCTCAATAGATCTATTAAAGATCCACAGGAACTCTGGACAATATTGGATAGAACCTTTGGAATGATTAATGAGGATCATAATAGCACTTTGGAGAGTACATACAACACCATAAGCATCCTTGATTCAAAAGTCTCGGCCTCTACTCTCTCTGATAAAGTTGTTCGAGATGAAGATGAAGCATAAGCTTCTACACAGTCAATTCGAATTGAAGACAGTCTCCATGCAGTGACTCCTTCTCCTGATGCTCCGGAAGTTCATGAGATCTCTGATATCTCATCTTCTCATATTGCTGAAACAGAAGAAGACATTCGATCTCTGGTATTGAAGAAAAATTCTGCTGCGCTTCCATGCAAACATTCACCGGTGATTTTCCTTTAAATTATGTGCAAAATTTACCAGTAATTGCTTCTGAAAGTGAAGAGAAATTTGATTTTTCTTCCTCTAATGTTGCTGCTGGTGTGAAAATATGTAAAAACTTGGATATTTTGGAAGAAATATCAGATTATAAGAGTGACACATTCGCTCCCCATGATCTAGATCTTCCTGCAAATTCCTGCAAGATTGCATGCACCAAAATTCAGAATTTTGAAGAAGAAGAAAACTGTGCATCCACCGTCTCGGTTAACCATTTATTTGAATATGATATTAACCTTATTGGATCTGATATGATCTTATTTAGATATGATATGATATTTCTTGGTTTAATATATCAAATTCATAATCTTTCAGTACTACTTGTAGCTGTTCTCATCAACGGTGTGAAGAAACAAGTACCGCAAGTCTCCTAAAAAACTGCTGCTGGGGATTTGATTCCATTTCACAATTTTGGATCTGTTTTGAACCTATTTAGATCTGATTTAATTTCTAATCTGATATTATTTGGTTCATATTTTAAAATCCAAAAGCATTCAGTCATGCTTGTAGCTTCTCTCACCAATTCCGGTGTGAAAAATCAAGTACCGCACTTTCTCTTCAAAACTGTTGATGGGGATTTGGTGTTAGTCTCCTCATATGAGGTTGCTGATATTTTATTATGTGATTCATTATCTATTTCAGAAGATATATCATACTATGGAGCTCAATCATTTTCTCTCAACAGTCCCAGTGCTTCTCCACCATTGATCACATGCTCATCTCCTCACAGAACTAGTAAAGAGGAAGATTTTCTGCATCCGCCTGGACACCTGCTCCTAACACTTGGGGATGTTATTACCACTCATGGTTTTCTGTTCATGGCTGCAACATATCAGTTTCTTGAGTGTTCCTCACATTCTCTGAATTCTCAAGAACCTTTTCTCACTTTTCAGTTGACTCCAGTTGCTCTACATGGGTCCAGTCTTCATCCGGCAACTGTTTATATTTCTGATTTAGTTGAGCATATCATTCTTCTTCCAAAGAGGAAGATTCCTCCAGACATAATGATGGAGAGGTTCACATGCCAGGCCCCAGGATACCTGTGCACAGAAGAACCAGATTGATCATGATTCTACTTGCTTAATTAGAAGGGGTTTTTTTTTCCCATGTGGTTTTTCCCCAGCACCTTGTTTTTTAGCAGTTACCTTACTTTACTTGATGTAATGGGTGACCTATGGTCTTAGTTACCAGGGCCCACAGATTGTCCAAGTTAGTATTCAGGGGGGGTGTTAGGATTATTAATCCTCCCTTGTCCAAATTTGGTCATATGTCTAAATCGGGAGTCCATCCAGTCTATTTATAGTCATTAACACCATTGGGTCCATTTGGCCTAATTGGGGCACATGTTTCAGTTACTAAAGTGTGGGGAACACTAATTGAGGCTCACTGCCACAGATTGCACTTGATTGCATCAGTTTAGGAGCATCCTAGACCAATCCCTACAATTTAGGAAGCCACTAGAAGTGCCAAAACCAACCAAGGTCAGTTCACTTCAGTTAATGACTAGTCAAGCTAAGTTAGGAGTCAGTTACATTTAGTTCTAGTCCTCTACATTCAGTTAGTGCTAGGTTTACTTGACTGCACACATGTGGGGCACATTTCTCACCTACCACAGTCAGTTAACCATTAGTCAACACTAAATGTAACACTTGAGCTGTGTTTTAGAGCTCCAATGAACTCCGATTATGGTTTAGACAAGGACAGTTAACTATTGGGTCCTCCGATAGTGATTTAGACAAGGTCTTGGTTACCTATAGTCAAGTAGAGTCTAATCAATTTGAACTTCCTCATGTGGATTTGAATTGCTTGTGGCTATTAAATCCATTTTACTTCATTGTAATTATCATCTGGATTACTTTTTGATTAATGAAAGCATTCACAGCTGCAAGCCTTTTGCATTGTTTCATTCTTCAATTGCTGAGTAAATTGTGACATTTTATTTGTGAGTTGTGTATTTGTCTACAGATCTATATGCTCAAATTTACAGGAGGTGTAAGGAACCAAGAGTTGGAGTTGAAGTGGTACATGTGTCCTTTTATGAGGAGAGACTAGTAAATGGAAGTTTGATGGAAAAGATGTTATGTAGGAGGAAGAACAAGGTTTGGTAATTTTTAGTTTCCAATAATTACATCTGAGGATGAAACATATATGAATTAATAGAGGTGATTTATTGATAAATAGCAAGTGAAGAAAATTTTGCAGAAAGGAAATTGCAAACACAGGATAGTGCCTATGTTGTGGAAATATGGGAGCAAAGAAAAGTAATTCTAACGAAAATAAAGTGGAGGATAGAAAGGAAATAACAATTAAGATTGAAATTGTAGATCCATTGGAGAAGACTCCTCAAAATAATAATTCTACACAAGACCAAAAGTTTGAATATTTCTTGATCTGAGCATTAAAAGAATGGTTGCATTTTCTTGAGGGTAAACAGAGCAAGAATCCCATAAAGAAGTTCAAAGTGAAGAGGGAACATCGAGTGTTAAAAATAAATAAGATAGATTTATCAAGGATACCTCCAAGGATGGAAGAAGTCGAGAAGAATGAAGAAAACCCTAGTCTGGGTATTGATAAATATGGCATAACCCTAAGCGGAGATCATGTCGTCATATGACGTCCTAAAGAAGACTATGATGAGGAATGTGTACCATAGGTGTTAAGTGAAACAAATGGAGAGGCATCAAAACTAGAATTTGTTGGGAGAACTCAAGATTATCATGACTCGTGTGATGACATTTTTGTTCCATTATAGGCCTGAAAGGAAGAAATGGAGAGGGTGACCTTAAAGGTCATGAGGTTGTTGATGATACAAGGATTGAAGATGGAAATGTGATAATTGAGATCTTAGATCATAGAAGGTATGAAGGAACTCAAGAAGATGTTGTGGAATATAACCATATAGGTTATGACGATTCAGATGACAAGGAGAATATGACTATCCAAGAAATCCTAAGGGAAGAAGTTGAGCTCAAAATGGTTGAATCCCGGGATGAAATAGAGAATAAATTTGATACATAATATAGGCGACTGATTTTGGGTTGGATTTCAAATTCTTAAAATGATGTTGGAAATAGCCTTAAAGATATTGTTGATGATCAAACAAAAAAATTGTCCATGAGAAAGATATAGCAAATCGTCAACCCCAATTTCGAAAAGGAATTGTGATATAATTAAATGCACAAGATACTTTAGAAGACATTGAAGAATACTTGTGACAACAAAGAATTGGAAAAGTGCAACAAAAACTAAAGAACATAGAAAAGGATTAAGACAAATGCATGTTTATATTTGAAGACATTGTTCAAAGAAATGTTTGCATAATGATGATTGCTATTGAAGGTATGTCGTAAGTTGCATTGTTTAATTTGATAACATCTAATGAACAAAAAATGAAGGTTGCATGGAAATAACTGTTCAATGTTGAAAATAGCATGATCAATAAAAGGTTGAAGAGAAATTTTTCATGCGAAGAACATTTGATTATTGAATGTGGATTGAGGAAAATGAGTAAACAATTGAAACAGATTGTGAGACCATTGAACTTGCAAGGAAAATGGCCCATATTGGAATTGGGAACCAAATGAGATAAAAGGAAAAAGACTTGGAACATAAACAAAGGAGAGGGAACTATTGTGAGAGGACAAATCATATGCATGAAAGGTATGAGTGTAGAATCATTGAGTTTGGTGGAAATAATGCAATTGCATCTTGCATTATTGAGTGGGTGATAATTCTTTTGAGATGGAATTAGCATGAGAAAGTTGTCAGTGTATCAAGAAAATATAGACCCCATATGATGGAGGAAATGTTGAAAGAGAGACAACCCGAGGAAATGGAAATTGCAGTAGCAGAGTTAGTCGTAGATGGTTGTAGTGTTCCATTGGAGAAGAAACTATTGGTTTCCTTAACATATTTGATGTTATGTTTGCAAGTGCGGTGAAAGCATGTGAGGGTACACCCAGAAAGAGTGGATTCTAGTGAATGTAATGGTGAATGTGATGCTATAGATGATGAGAGGATTCATGTTCTCTTAGAAGAAACATACTTGCATGTTGAAGATCGGAATGATGGATATTTCCAAGAAGAAAAATGGACTTGATTCTAGTTGAAGACTCCAGAATTCTTGAAACCTTCATGAGATGTTGACAAACAAAACCAATGCAGAGGTGAAAAGTCAGACTAGGTGAGTTGCAACAAGAAATTGGAACTCCTTGAAGAGATGCAAATCCATTGAATGTTGGAACTCCTTTGGGATTGTAGTGAAAGGATTATTTTGTGGGGCCTTCATAGAGTCTTGATACTACATCAAGGGTATCAAAGAAAACTATTTTGAGCTTTCCATTAGAGCGATTGGGAAGAGGACAGTTCAATTGCTGAATGAATTGAATTTATCCATTGGGATGAGAACTTGTGTGGGAAGAAGAAACATTATGCTGGAGATGAATGTGTTGGTGAACTTATTAGAGGAAATTTCAACTCAAAATGGGCCTCCTAAGGAAAATTAATAAAATAATAAAATAATATTTATTAATTTTGGAGGAAGAAAAGAAAAACTATTTTTTTGTTCGTATTTTCAACATATATCCCTGTGTGTTTACTCAAATTTCGATCGGGAAAGCTAGTTAGATGCGGAATTAAATTCTGCATCCAACGAGTACCCACTCGACATACTTTTCACGGGCCCCGCTAGCCCAAAACAAGAAATACCTGAAAAAACGTGATGATGACATCATCATCACGTTTTTTCAGGTATTTCTTGTTTTTGGGCTAGCGGGGCCCGTGAAAAGTATGCCGAGTGGGTACTCGTTGGATGCAGAATTTAATTTCGCATCCAACTAGCTCTTCCAATCGAAATTTGAGTAAAAACACAGGGAGATATGTCAAAAATACGAACAAAAAAATGTAGTTTTTTTTATGATACATATCCCCACATTTATATTAAAAAATTGTTTCATAGGTGCTCCATTTTTTAATTTTAAAGCATTTTGATTGGCTAATACATGATGACATGGAATTTGTATTATTTTTTGAAGGCCCATTTTAAATTGAAATTTCCTCTAATTGGCAAGAAATAAGTAAAGGCTAGGAAGCATAGAGATAATATGGAACCGAATTGGTGAATGTTTTACAAATTGTTGAGTTTCTATTTTATATTTGTGCAAAATGAAAAACTATATACAACGAATGTATTGAAAGGATATATGCCTAAAGGATCTCATATTCATTAGAAATCTTGTGCTTTTTGTGCAATTGAGGTCTAGTGACAGTAAGGAGCAAATCATGGAACTTTATTCGCTGAGATAAATGGAAGAAATCTCAAGGTTTATATGAAGAAAATGTGCATTTCCATAATGCATGAGTGAAAATAAATGTTTTAATCCTTGATTATGGAAATTTGTAAGGAAGAAGACGAGAACAATGAATTTTTTGAAAGGTTTTTATTTTGTAAGAATTTCCAAAACCAATTTTTGTAATTGTTGATTGTTTTGCAAATATTGTAGCATACTAGAAGATTGTAGGTGTGAAGGATTTGAATTTTTGAGGATTGTTCCCAAAGAATCCATGGGAATGGTGGATGTGCACCTTGTTTATAGTATAGAAGAATATGTCATGAAAGTGGAGGCTATACTTGATGATATAATTTGTGGAAGAAGTATGACTTTGAAGAAAATTTAGTACCAGATTGGAGTATGGGTAGCATAATGGAAGGCTATGGATACCAAGAGAAGATTGTATTTGATGAAAAATTGGGCCTTAAGTTTTGTTGAGGTAGTATCTAACCTTTTGGTAGGTTCAGGAGAATGTATAGATGAAATGGACAAGTGGAGGATGTTATTTCCAAACATCGAAATAAAGTGTTGAATTCATAATCACATTGTATTGAGAGGTCTAATATTGTTGTGGAGTTGGTGTACAACATTGAAATATTGATTTGGCACATGTGAAATGGATTCATTGATGAGGATGGTATTTATGGTACTAACAGTTGCATTCTAGGATAAAAATGTAAAGAATGGACAGTGTGCATTGATGATCCTATTACAGTGGGAGGATGGGGAGCCAAAATTCCTTGTTGGCCATTAGTTTTTCGATAAAATACACCCTATTGGGAAAGGATTTTTGCAAGTAATATGTCATGTTTGGCATGGATTTTGGAAGGCAATAAGCCATGTTGAACATGGGTTTTTTCACAGTGTAAACCCTGTTGGGTTTTCATGCAAATTACAGAAAAAGAGGAAGAAGATGTGAATGGGTGTTGGTGAAGTTCTACTTCAACCAAAAATAACTTAACCAATCACCAACAAACCCCAACATACCATCTCTTCTAGAATCACCAGAGTAGAAGATGAAGTCTCACCCGAGGTACCTATGGGAATTGCAGGAACCAAATTTCTGTAGCGGCGAAGGGGAGCAATCCAACATCCATAATACTAGACATAACAGAGCTTAGAAAAATCATGAATTTCAACAGGTCATAAAGAATCCATACATAACACTTGACTTGCTGCGGCATATATTCATCAACTATGCAGTGTTCATATCATTCCTAAACTTTCCCATTTAAATAATAGCCATTCATTATTATTCAGAAAGGAACAAAACAACACAACACATTCTAATTGTTGAAGATTGTAACTTTGGAAGATATTCTTGTTGTACTTTTATTGTATTATTATTGTACCTCGTTCGGGAGATGTTATTGATTACTTGGTCATGTAAAAGTATTGGAAGAATCAATGTAAACCTTTTGTTGTAATTCAGGTTAATAGTACCCACAAGAAATGTTATATAAATGTTATTTTGAATCTCCCTAGACAGGTTGTCCCTGTAAGAGTAACAAGTAATCATAGTTAGGGAAACATGTCACACACTTGATATTTACAAATAGCGATGGCACCCCTCTCATTTGGACACACACTCACTCAATAAAGTGTGCAAGAGAGAGAGATAATAGGTTCACTAGAGAGAAGAAGAAGTTGCTTTTTTCTTCAGGGTGTATCTTATCTTAGTTCAGCACTACACTTGGTGACAGGAATGTACACTAAAGAAGTTGTTGGGTATTCTCCCTTGTGGTTTCACATATTTGTGTTCTTTTGTTGTTTTACTTGTATTTATTTTAGTGACCCTATTGCTATGGTTATGATGAAATAGTGCTAATAGTTTAAATATCTAATATAACCATTAAAATTTTAACATGGTATTAGAGCCACCTTAAAAGAAGTCATTGTGCAGTTGAAACTGACAAAAGTTGGAAACTAGGGTTTCCTATTCCAAGCACTTTCCTCCACATATCATATGAAGAGGGATGTTCATCTAACTTTCCGTATGAGGATGCATCTTTCTATGGAGGCAGTTTCTAGTTTTATAGAATTTCAATTTTTGACCTAACATTACTACCAAGAAAAGTAGGGCATTAGATATTTTGAAATTCTCTCCAAATATTTTCTAAAAGGAGTACATTGTTCAACTTGCCTTGAGGAGATGCATATCTCTCTCTCCAATCATATTTCAAGTTACCAAAGTTGAAGAATTAGGGTTTCTTTATCAAACCCTAGGTCAACCAGAAGCATTTTTCAAGGAAGGCATTGAAACAAGCATTTGGATGAAGCACTCTCATTGGTAAGAACTATTCTCTCTATTTGCATTTAACGTTCTCATTTTATCAATATGACAAGCAATACCAAAATTTAGGACAATATTGAAGGAGATAAGAACTTTCATGCATGGAAGTATAGAGTTCTTATGCTAGAAGAACGTGATCTGGAAAACTATGTTAAAGGAGAGGCTGCAAAGCTATAGGGAGATGAAGACAAAGCTAAGCACAAGAAGAACTTGGTCAAAGATGAGTGGATTATTGGTGATTCCAACAAGGATAATTTTATCCCACATGTATCCTCATTGAAGACTCCCAAGGATATGTTTGATGTTTTGACTAGCTTGTATGAAGGAAAGAATATCAATAAGAAGATTACCTTGAGGAATCAACTTAAGGGTGTGAAAATGAAAATCCTATAAATCATACAATATTACTTCACAAGAGTATCCCAAATAAAAGAACAACTAGAATTTATTGGAGACAATGTTGAAGAAGAAAAAGTGGTAATGACTACCTTGAATGATCTCCCTAAATCATGGGAATCTTTCATTAAAGTAATTTTTTCTAGAAGAAGACTCGCCAAATTCATAAAACTATGGGAGGAATGTACACAATAAGAATATTGATTGATAGCAAGAGAGGAAAATATGGGTGAAGGTGACAATCAATCCCTAACAGATCATGCCAAGAAGGAAGAGCATTCTCACAAGAATCCTAGAATACCTAAAAATAAGGACTAGTCATAGTTCAAGTGTTTTACTTGTGATGCGAAAGGACATTTTGCAAGACATTGTCCGAAGAAGAAAGGAAAAAAGAAGATATATCATGATAAATCTACATAATATTATGAACCAGTTAAGAACAGATAAAGGGAATATTCCTCAAGTGATGAGGAACATGTACTTTGATCTAGAAGAATTCACTGCATAAGATGAATCTTATTCTATTAAAGGGATACGAGGAGTCTCCTACAAGTTGGATTATGGAAAACCACTGAAGATGATGATCATTCTCTACGAAAGAAGCTCTTATCCAATTTAGAATTGGATAAGAAGGGATACAATAATGAATGATGAAGAAGGGACACGTAGATTCAACACCAATACACAGTTCCAAGTGATATATGGTATAGAAGACTTGCTCGCCATTTCTGATCATGAGCAAGATAGGCATAAGTCCTCAGAATCAAACGATGAACTAGAGAACATTGTTAGAGACTCGAGTCATTCATGCAAGATACAGAGATCTAGAAGGATCGTACCAAAAAAACAAAGATAAGTATTTGAATTGTCATTTACTTTATATATAATTGTTTAAATGATATTGGTCAACTGTGTACATATTTATGTTCCTAGAATCAAGAAATGTATTATCCATGTTAGAGTGAATGCATTAATGAACAATATACTACTAATATGCATGTGATGGGTTAGTAGCCTATGGTTATGCACAACATTCCATTGTTTCTTATCTAGAGTGAAACCTCTTTTCTAGCATGTTGAGAGTAGTTCACACTCTTAATTAGTATGTTTTGGTAGAGATGGAAGGAATCTATAAAGTGACCATGTGTATACGATATATGGCTGAATGTTGTATTGAGACATTGGCTAAGATATTTGCATGACTGTGTGACCTATGTCTTTATGCATAAGAATTTTTCATCACTAATATGTTTTGAAAATTATGAAATGTTTCCAATCATGATAATGAATTAGACTTGTAGGAAATTTTGTGTACAATCACCTACAAGAGAAGGACGATGAGACTTGTTCCAAAGAACAACTGATGATTATTCAACAACAACATTCATTTATAAGATCAAGAATTATACAAAAGTACAAAGCAAGGTTCGTGGTTTCTCTCAGAAAGAGGGATTCAATTATGACGAGATGTTTTCTCTAGTGGCTAGACACACTTATTCAGTGGTGGATATTACAATAGATAGATGGTGTAATCAAATTATAAGTGTATATCCAACAATCTCTAGGATTCGAGACTCTCTACAAAGAATCACATGTGTGTAGATTGAAGAAGGATTTGTAGAGGCTCAAAAGGCACACATGGGATAGCACGCTAGGAAATACAGTTACATGATGAGCTGTAGGATCACCTAGAATGATGAAACCTCAACCTTTGCTACATTCTTAAAGATGAGGAGATCATAGATGGGTGCAAGAGGAACTTGCAATAGAGTTCGATATTAAGGATCTTGGTATCTAGTGACCTTGAGAGAAATAAATTCATCTATGTTTATTGAGAAATGACATAGGATACATGGAATATTAACAAAAGAGAAGGATACTACTCACTTCGGTAAAAAATTTCCCAATGCAAAGAGTACAAAATGTCAAGATACAGAGGAACAATGGTTCTCAATTACAAAAGCAGCAGGAAAGCTCTTCTTTAGAGGGAGTGATTATATAGCATAGATTACGGATATATATTGAGAGACATTATCACCTAGCCTCTATTTGTGGCAAGGGTTGTTTTCCTCAGTATCTCAAGGATATTTTTAGAGTGATACCATATGTATTCCCTCACGAAGAGGAAGTATGTGTGGAGTAGTTTGAAACATGAACTCAGTACATGGTGTAGTAGGATAAATGTATTTTTTACGAGCTTGGAATTTACCAAGAGTAAAGATAATTCCAACCTCTACTTCAAGGTTGAGAATGGAAAACCATTGATACTATTGTTGTATGTAGATGACTTTTTCCTAACTTGTGATGAAGATAGCATTGCATAAAAAAAGAAGACGTTTGATGTTGAGTTCGACATGAAAGACCTAGGTATGATACATTATTTCTTTGTTCTTGAAGTGTGGCAGTATCGAAATGATATTTTCCTTAACCAAGGAAAACATGTGGCAGAGATCATGTAGAGATTTGGGATGATGGATTGCAAGGCCGTGACCACACCAATGGCATCAAACTTGAATTTTTTGTGTGATTCTACTTTAGAGACAATTGATGCCACAGTCTACAGGAAGATGATTGGTCCATTGATGTACTTAATGATGTGAGGTCGAATATATGCTTTGCACTGAACACTTTGAGTCAGTATATGGTAAATCCGAGGCATGTTCACATGATTGTGGAAAATCATGTGTTGAGGTACCTAAAGGGTACTATTGAGTATGGCCTTATATATGCGATAGATCAAATTATTTTCCTATAGGGATATGTTGACTTAGATTGGGTTGGTAGTGCTACAGATAGGAAGGGAACTCCAGGGTGTTGCTTCAGCTTGGGGTCTAGCATGATTTCTTGGTTCCACGGGAAGAATATGAGAGTAGCACTAAGCACAGATGAGGCTGATCATATTGTATCTTGTTCATTTAGATGTGAGTGTTGGAATATTTTATATTCCTTGGAAGGTAACAATGTCTTTGTATTATGTCGGAAGATATCCAAAATCTTATGTAAAAGAGTAATACATTATATCCCATATTCATTATGGTAAAGTATACTCTTGATATCCATGATTATATAAATATATGTTATTTAGTAGAATTACATTATCCCACATATAATATGTGAGAATAATTCCTCCTCATCTCTTGGTATATAATAGGGTCAAGGGAGTCACATCAAAATAACAAACTTGATATTTCTGTATTGTATTGGGGTTTTTGGCATTGCTCTCTTGTAATCTTGAGGAGATATTATAGAGATAATAGAATACTACCTTCCTATGGACATAGCCCAATTGGGTGAAGCACATATATCTGGTGTTCTATTTTCTCTTGTTCTCTTTTATACTTATTGTTTATATATATTTTTTTTTTCATAGATAGGTAAGCTAGTTCAGCTTGATCCCTCTTTACAACAATGAGTTAGTGTGGATTAGAAATATACTTGCAGGATTGTTTGATTCCAATTTAGATATGACCTGTGTATTCTATGACAACCACTGTTGTGTAAAGTTGTCTGAGAACCCTATGTTCCATTAAATTCAAAACACATTGATATATTGTATCACTATATCAAGCATATGGTGTAGAGAGGAGCAGTGAATATCCAATATCTTGTGATGGATGAGTGGATAGATGATGTATTGACCAATCCTCTGGTGAGAGTGAAGCTTGAGTACTTTATGGACATGCTTGGAGTTTTCTAGATCGGTGTCCATTGTAAGAGGGAGTGATGAGTACTTTTGGTATTCAAATCCGTCATGAAAAAGGGATGGCTATGTGGAATACATGTGGTATTCACATACAACATGAAAAAGGGTTGAAACTATGGAATACATGTGGTATTCACATCCAACATGAAAAAGGGATGGCTCTATGGAAGACGTGTGGTCTTCACATCCAGCATGAAAAAGGGTAGGCTCTATGGAAGATGTATGAGATTCACATCCAATTTAAAAATGGATTGGATCTGTAAAGGTACACCTAGTATGAAAATGGATTGGTCATTGTATAGGTACACCTAACATGTATGAGATTCACATCCAATTTAAAAATGGATTGGATCTGTAGAGGTACACCTAGTATGAAAAGGGATTGGTCATTATATAGGTACACCTAGCATGAACAAGGGTTGGTTGTTGTACTAATATATAGAGCCACACCCAGTATGAAAAAGGAATGCTCACTATTCAGGTACACCCATTATGAAAAAGGGATGGTGTTTGTAATGATGTGTGGAGCTACACCCAACATGAAAACGGTTGGTCACTATAGAGGTACACCAAGCATAAAAAAGGGTTAGTCATTCTATGGGTACACAAAGGATGAAAAAGAGTTAGTTGTTTTACTAATATATAGAGCTACACCCTACATGAAAAAGGGTTGGTCACTGTATAGGTACACCCAACATGAATAAGGGATGGACATTATATGGATACATCCAGCATTAAAAAGGGTTGGTTGTTGTACAGATATACATGAGAGGTACACCCAACATGAAAAGGAGTTGGTATCTATACGAATATACATCCAACATGAAAAAGGGTTGGTTATGTAGAAGTTCTTGTGATATATATATTCGAGAGATGTCACAAGACAATGTCCCAAGAGCCAGGTTACAGCAACAGTGATGCTATCCAGTGATGAGATATGTTGATGATGTCCAGTGATGAATGAGATCTAGTGATGATATCCAAGGATGATTACCATAATGGAAGAACACCTTCCTTGTTAAGAGGGAGTGTTGAAGATTGTAACTTTGGAAAATATTCTTGTTGTAATTTTATTGTATTATTATGATACCTCCTTTAGGAGATTTTATTGATGTACTTGGTCATGTAAAAGTCCTGGAAGAATCAATGTAAACCTTCTGTTGTAATTCAAGTCAATAGTACCCACTAGAAATATTATATAAATGTTATTTTGAGTATCCCTAGAAAGTGGGCCCTGTAAGAGTAACAAGTCATTCTAGTTAGGGAAAAAGGTCACACACTTGATGTGTATAAATAGAGAGAGTGCACCTCTCATTTGCACACACACTCACTCAAGCAAGTGCACAAGAGAGGGAGAGAGAGAGAAGAGGTTTGCTAGAGAGAAGAAGAAGTTGCTTTTGTATTTGGGGTTTATTTTACCTTGATTTTGTATTGCACTTAGTGATGAAATCTATACTAAATAAGTTATTGGGGTTTCTCTCTTGCGGTTTCCTAGAGGAGAATCTTGGTGTTGTTTTGTTGTTGTACTTGTCTTTCTTTCAGTGATCCTATTTTTATGGTTATGATGAAATAGTGATAATTGTTTGAAGATCTAATATAACCATTAAAAATATAACAATAGAATCATTCACATTCATTTAACACCATGATTTTACCTGAAAACCCAATATGGGAGAAAACCATGGAAGCACTTTTCTTATTAACGATTCATAGTAAATAATCATTTCATGTCTGCACACAGAGCCTATAGACTTATTTTCTCTCTCTTATAACAAATATGCTCACACAAACTATAGATATTTACAACGCTCTTGCGACTCTCTCATTGACATATTCATAGCATAGTCCTTTTACATCACTTAGCTCCAACATAAGACTCAAAAACTGTATTACTTGCTCACTGGATTAATTCAATTACTAAGTGGCTAGGTCATTAACTAGGTAACCCCGAAATTCCCAACCTATATAGATATATATATATATATATATATATATATATATTATTTTCAATGGCATGACCCCATCACCCACTACTCAGACTTAATAATGTAAGTGGACAAAAATTTAACCACTTCCTAACTAACTCTACGTTCATTCCTTTATTTCTCAACCGCTACTTAAAATTTAACCCTCCTTAAGAGGACCACTTTGCTTTAACCCTATTCATACCAAAATAGTTTTCCCAAAATGTAGCAAAACTTTATAGGGCCAACATTGGGAAAATTTCACAAAACCCTTTGGGAAGAATGCTCTAAGTTTTATTACCAAGAGTGCCAGATGCAAGAGCATCATTGGCATTGGGTGATCTGCATCAACCAAAAAATATTAAAGTATGAGTAATTAGAATGTAGGATGAATAATTTGTTTGTAACTCTACGACTGTCAATCCATGAAATTAGAACCTTATTGTTAAACCATGCTACAACTTCATGGTGTAACTTCGCGCTACTACTCTATGCTACAACTTTGCATTGTAACTTCACATTTCTAGCCGAAAAGTTCCAGGAATATTTTTCCTGAGTGCAATACCATCCACGTAGAAGGGGAAATGAATTTGGTAACAGTTAGGTAGTTAAACCACCACGAGTATTCAGCTCCAGTAAAAGGGGGGAAATCGAACTAACAATGAACCATTGTTAAGAGGAAGAGAGAAAGATGAAGAGGGAGTTGTTGAAATTCAATCAGTTTAGATCACTAGAAAAGGAATAGGTTGGTTATAAAATAGGGAGATATGACACCTACTAAGAATGCAAGGGAGGGATCATCGATGATAGTGTAGACTTGATAGACCTGACACACAAAGCAATACAAACAATGTGTAGTTTGTTGGTCGAATTGATGGAAGAACCCATATTCTAAGGAAGGAGGTTATGAATCCATTGTTGGCCAAAGAGAATGCTTAGACCAAGAAGACAATAGTAAATGGATACCATTGTAAATCCAGAGGAGACTAACAGCCTTTCAATTTGTATATTCATGAGTAGTTTCTGAATTTAATCAAATAAAAGAAGGCTTTTAAACTCGTTTCCAGTCTTGTTGGTTGTTATGTTCCTTTTCTTTCCATTGTGCATATAATTTCCAAATCCTATGAAATCAATAGGATGTGTGTAACTATGTATTTTTAAAGGAAATAAAGGTTCTGTAACTAAAATAGGGTTACAAATTCCCGTGACTGCATCATCAAAGAAAGAAACCTATTGGACTAAAAAAAAACTAAAAAGGAGCCCTCTCAACACAAGAATGATTCATTATTTTCAAGAGAATTAAGAGTGGAAAAGGTTTTCCAAGTTATTTTAGTACTTTGTCTTGTTGTGTATTGTGTGATTTTTTAAGAGGCTTGAGATCATATCTGTTTTTCCTGGTTATTTTCTTACCTTTTCAAGTTGTGTAATACTCAACATGTACAAGTAGGATATTGCAAATGAAATAGGAAAAAAATGGAAGTGTTATTGTTTGAAACAAATAAATAAAATTATATCTAATTGGCCAAACAAGTTTCCTATCTTTACTTTCCTTCCCTTTATCTAATCTTTTTAATCAATGAATTATCAAACTTTTCTTCCAAATTGAAATAACCTGATATAACATTGTTAATACAAAAGTAAGATCAAAAAATCCATATCACTAACAAGCATAGGCCATGTTGGTTTCTAGCCAAGTTTATAAAGATGACACCATCTAGTTCAACCATCTAATTAGTATACCTATTGTAGCCTAGAATTTCATATTGAATGCTTACCCTAGCTTCAAAATACACAATACCTTTCTCTAATATAAATGGTTTATTCATTAGAATACTTCTCATCTCCCTAACATTAAACATTTTCAAATATTTTCTTCCAAATGGTTGTTCTAGTATAATGTTTGTGGCATTCAGTTTCAAGGCATCTAGGTAACCTCACTCAATATCGAATTGGTCTCAACTCATGGTTAAATTAAGTGAGGAGGGACAAGAAATTTTATTAAGGAGACTTTTGTTATAGGAGTGTGTGGAAGAAGTTGAATCAAAGACTATAGATAATCAATATGTCTAATAATACACTACAAATAATCAATGTCCAATAGTACAATTGTATGCCAACGAAATATCTTTATACAAATATAATGTTGTTGTTTAGTTCCAAAAAATATAAAATTGCTACACCATTTATATTATTAAAACACTTTCCCAACATCTATAGAACTTAGGTTATAGTATTCATATTCTTATCACAATATCTTGTTAAGTTTCCCCACAAATTTGCCTCACATTCTAATCAATTCACTGGTCAGATTTCAAAGGTAAAAAGGAAAAAAAACCTACATCAATTTACTAACCAAGTTTCATAGATAGGGAAAAGGAAAAAAATCTTATGTATGGAAACATCACAAAAAAAAATTTATTAGTCCTTTCTTTTCAGGCTGGATGAGACTCTATGAATCAACTTGTCGTATTTTGAAGCGATTTACATGAAAACCCATACACATTTATGTGTTTTATCCAAAGTTTTGATGGAAACATACATAAATCACTTTGCTTTAACCAATAATATTATTCTAGCTCTTTGTTTTCCTCATTTCAAGGTATGCCCTTGATTTTTCATAAAACTTAGGCTTATAGAGTGCATAAATATGAAAAATGTGTAAGTTGAATTATTGTTGCAGTTACTATAACATTATTTCAATAGATACCATAACAGTGATTCTTAGTGCACTCCCTTGATTTCCTAATTTGATTCCTTAGGTTCTTTACTTGACACATTCACAACATGTTAACACTTACATGGTTCCTTACTTGAAAAGCTTCAAAACACACTAAAATTAAGGGATACTTAAATTTGAATCTTATTTGATGCATATATCCACCTTTATTGACATGTTATAGATGCACCACCTAAATTTAGTATTCATGGTATTTTATAGCATTCGATGAACCCCTCAATTATGTAATCTTTACTAGTACAAGATCTCTACATATAGCTAAAGAAATTGTTTACTTCCTTGGCTATTCAAATTTCTTGTTCTTCCATTCATGCCCTTCCCTTGCTTCAAATGCTTCTCTTGTATGCCTCAAATGCTTCTCTCGTATGATTTTCTTATTAGCTCTGATCTACAAATATCCAAATAATATTAGCTCTGATCTATGACTCTTGACTTTTGGGCCCCACTTTTGAAAACCATTTCAAAATTCAAATTATGTTGTACGATGCATACAAACATGCATTGAATAAATTTTATGGTTTAAACCATCAAAATTGAACACTTTAAACAGCTCGAACAACCATAATTCTTTGATAACCTAAATAGAGTTTGAATCCATCTCCATGGTTGCGCAAAGCATTCAAGTAAATTTGAGCATAGCTTTTAAGAATTTCAGTTCAATTTTGCAAGTATTATATTATTTTCATTATTTCCTTTAAACTAGGTAACAAATTCCATGGGATTATGTTGTTTTATTTACTTGCATAATTATAGAGTACACCATGGCTAAAAGAACCATATCTAAATCTCATGTTGATGAGTTGCAGAGAAGAGACCCTAATTTTGGTTTCTATTTTGACACAGACGCTCTGGTCTCAGACACCCCATGGGGTGTCTCGATTGGGATAGAGTTTACACCATTTTTTACAATGATGACTTTTGTCAAGTTTCAAGATAAAGAACCTATCTACCAAAATATAAACAACTCATTGTTGCATGCAATCACTCCTCAATCCATTGTCCTACCGTATATAGACCTGATGAAATAGAACCTTACAAACTACTGGAAGTGATACTCTGCATATTCTATGAATTTGATAATTTCTTATACTTCAAATTGGAATGGATATCATTGGCTTATTACAGTGACTATAGGTAGGGTTTTCAACTCGGCACATTTTTTTTCTATCACCTTCAAGGATGCCATTTTCCAAGTGCAGAAAACCCCATCCATAAAGAACCCAAATTGTATCTATTATCCCATCTAACGGATATAGTAGGTGCCTCATTTATTTTCCTGTTATGAATTGGAATTGGACTAAGGAAAAACCACCAATTCACATTTATTGTTCAATTTTATGGGAGCACAATTCAAAGCACACATCTATGAAATCTATGATAGATTTATCAGTGCAGTTCATTTTTCCATTTTTAAGAATAATGCTCCCAAAATTCTAAGAATGCCTTTTCATTGATTGAAACTGTGGGAGATTGGTATACCATGGAGCACTTCACCTATCGTATAATATGGGGAAGCAAAGCAGTTCACCTACTACCAAGGGTTGTTCTAGACATAATGGCACTAGCAGAGGTTGCTTTTCAAACGGTCATGGATGGGGTTTATGGTCAAATCCATTCCAAGAAGAGGGGAGAATGTCCCAAGTTCTCATTATATGTTGGGAATTTAATGATTCAGAATGCATCCCATGGTAGTCTCATGAGAAAAGAGATAGTTCCTCTAAAATTAGGATTCACATAAAAGAGAATGCAGGACCCTAAAGGGTTTATCCTAGGCTTATTTTCACAATCCCACTTGAATACCTCTTATGTACATGAGCAAGAATTGAATGGTTTTTTATTCCGAGGTGCCCATAGCTTTGAAGAGGTCATGAGAAAGGTAATCGATCTAGATCAAAGAGTGCTAATTCATGAAGCCCAAAAGCAATTAATGCTCACAGTCTTGGAAGAAAGAAAGATATTCTTTGAACATATAAAATATAATAAAAAATAAGCACTACAAACATCTGGTGAAACTAAAGAGTATACTCTTGCTTCTATTAAATCTGAAGAGTAATTGCAATTAGAGAAGAAACAAGGAAAACAACCTATTATTGGCTCCTAGTCTACTTCTCCCATATAAAATTTTAATGGTGTGATGAAGAAAACCCAGGACCTACAAGGTAAGGAAAATACATTCACTAAATTGATTTATCATGTTGATTTTGTGCCTAGAGTTACACCAAATATCTCTATTAATATTGAAAAATGAGATAGGTCTATTAACCTACCTCCCCAAACATATACAAAAGAATTCATTGACCTATAAAAGGATCATCCTCCAGAGGTAATCAACCCAACCCCTGTTTCCTTAGAATCTAAACAATTTTTATCCTCAAAATGATCGGAGTACAAATGACAAGATTAATATTCATTCATCTGTGGTCAATGAAGTATCTAATGTGTTTACTAAAAAGGGTCCCATTATCCAACCTATTCCTAGTTCATGTCACATCTCACCATCCTTCCCTATCTCTTCACAATTATAAGGTCATGTTGTCAATAAAAATAATACTATTATTATGCCTCCTTCACAAACACAAGATCCTTTTCTCTCCCAAAATACCCAAACTCCTATTGATGACCTAAATACAATTACCAATGATCAAAATAGTTTACCATACCCTTCCCACATAGTCCCTTCTTCCCATTACCAACCATTACCGATCATCATTACCACAAACTTTTTAACTTCTACAGTTGAAGAAACAACAGAATTTGGAGAAGAATTTGTAGTAGTTTTAGGAGATTATTGTTTCAAAAAGGGCGGGGGAGGGATAGTGAAAAGAGGTTCCAAAAGAAGCAGAGAAGGGAAATTTATTGATGAACTAATTTCAAGTAAGATCATTTGGAAATACTCCTTTGATGATCCTCATAGTGGGGCAATGTAAGTGGTTGCAACTATGGGGGCCTTTGCATGGGAAAATTTTGATTTTGTATCTATTCTAAATAAAGCATTGGATGAATAAAGGGAAAAGAATGTGAAGATGCAAAATAAAAAGGATACTCGGCAATAAAACCTGAACCAACAAATAGAGCAACTTAAGGCTCAACATAGTTCATAATTGTAAGTTTTAAAAGATCATATTCAACAATTGGCCAGGAATACAGATATTGTAGAGGAAGAGATAATCCAGCAGGATATAGAGCTTTCTAACCCTAAAATTCAAATGGAAGAAAATAAATAATATCATACTTATTCCATATTTTTCAAATTAATCGCACAAAATTTCAAAGATGAGGCTATTTCTTGCAATAAAAGTTTGAGGAAGACTCGAATCTCATTATTTCAGGGTCTTAAATAAGTACAAGATAATTTTAATTATTTTGAGCATCTATCGGACTTCCTAGTCGAGCATGTAAGTAAGAGAAAAAGGTTGATTCGGCTTATGAACAACTATGTGAATGACAGAAGCACCTAAACAATGCTTCCCTGGATCTCCCTCGCCTAGAATCCATGAAGCTGATGACAATATGAATATCAATAAAACACTAGGAATCTTCTTGCGATAGTGCCAATCACATAATCATGAAAGGACAGAAAATTTGTGTCAGGCAGTGGATGCTTATCGATGACTACATGGAAACTTTGGGCATGCCACCTTTTGATGAAATAGCAAAGGTTTATCCAACTACATTAAACATAGATGAAGAATAAGAACAAAGAGATCAACAAGTAACTACATTTCAAAACATATCTCAAATAGGTGTATCTTTATTCAAATTGTTTATAACAACTCCAACTCAACTCCAAGTTAGTTTACAAGGGTTTTTAGACAGTTGGTCGAAGATTCGTTTCAATAAGATCGTCTCTCTTATGTAAAGCTCAACTACAGTTGGAACATGCCAACTATCTAGATATCATAGAGATGTGGTATGTTTACTCTAAGAGGAAATATTTTCTTACTAATTATGGGTAGTATAGGTGATAGTAATGTGTTGGATAATCCTAAAATTGTCCGTATTTTATGGATGTATGGTTGTATTTATTTAAGTATTTTAACCTTAAAGAGGGAGGGGATATGTTGTAGAATCACTGGTGAAATTTCTTGCACCAGATCTTGTATGAACCATTTTGTACTTCTACAAACACGTATGCATTTTTTCGAATACTAGGTAATGTCAGATGGAACAATTGTTTTGCATGGGATGATCCAGAAATCTATGGATAAATTTTTATTTGTTTACTTAGTATCTCCCATTATATGTTGAGTAATCCATTATGTTAAATTACTTTTGGGTTTAAATAATCATTGGATATTTTGATGTATGATGCATTGATATTACATAATAATATGAATTTGTTCGCATGTTTCAATCATGGTTTTTCCTTTATGAAGTTGTTACATGATGAGATGGTAACCCTAATTCAAAATTTGTTTTAATTTAATTCTTTATCACTAACCAACATCCTACCGGGTTTCACTTCTAGGTTTCTTTAATCAAAATACATTTTCCCTTAAACATTTTTGCTTTGTTTGAATATACCCTTAAACATATCAACAATCATAAGTCTCATGTTCACTAGAAAACCAAAAATCCAATGGAGGAAAAAATCCATCGGAAGTGATCATACCAAACAACTTGGAAATAGGAAAAATCATGTGGGGATTTTCTTTAAGTTCTCTGATCGAATTGTTTTCCTTGAATTTATGCTTGAGCTATATTTTAGGCGCCAATAGGCCTCTAAATAGTTGGTTGACATTATCATTGGTAGCAGTAAGAGGATGTAGCATGAATACCTGAAATAATGAGTTTGAGATTATGAAAAAATGATATATTAATTACTTGACTTTGAAAAGAATATGTTAAATGCAAATATTCATATATTTTTTTATCTGGCTATCCATACATCTATTATTTCCAACTATGACATTGGATATGTTGAAGGATAGTAATTTCAAGGAAAGCACTGGGATCTCCACATGTTGTCCATGGATCATTTTCTTTCATTTTTTCTTCCGAGCATGACTATAGACATAACCTCCCTCTAAAAATTCTTAAGTTATTATGTTAAAATTATAGCATTGCAAGTCATTCTCCAATCCAATCTTGTGCAGTCAGGATTGGGCCGCATGTGTAGAGGTAGGAAGCCTGAGTTGGACTCAGGAAATATGGAGTATAATTCTTGGGTTGGACCCAATCGTGGTTAAGCATTCAGTGTAAAAGGTTATTCCTCATGTGTTGAGGTGAATGCTTTGATATATCAAAATGATTATGTTTTAAAGTCTTGTTGGACAAGGATCGGTACTTGTGTGTCAATTCAGATCCTCATGTGTTGAGGTGGACCTCCAGTTATAGAGGTAAATGCTTTGTATGTTGAAGCATTAATGTTGTGTGATGTATTACTAACCATGGTCATTGATTGCTATTAAGTCTCATTTAGAGACTAGCCACCTCTAGAGTGAATTAGTTTAGCACATGATCATTTGATCCAATAAAAAAACATTCTTAGTATAATATGATATGATAGATAAATTAAAGTTAGAACATATTGACCATGCAGTAAAAGATAAGAGATAAAGATAAATGCATAGAGGACAAAGAGAATTCAAATTTCTCAAGAGATGACTTTAGTTAATTATGTGAACTCAAATCATTAAAGCTTTAGTTAAAGAAACAATGTATGCCTTGGTTAAATATTGATAGGCTTTAGTTAAAGAAACAATGTATGAATCAGTTAATTAAAGGATAACTCACAGTGGTCACTTCAGTAAATCAATCAACATGATTTCAATTAAAGATAGTTAACTAAAGTGTTATTAAATACGTATTAGTTAACTAATTTTTTTTGCATTGGTAAACATTTTAGTTAGACTAAAAGACAACACTTTAGTTAACCAAAAGACAACACTTCAGTTAATTAAGTGTTTGCATGACGACACTTGAGTAAATTGCATTACGACACTTAAGTGAGCATCCCAACTAAGTGGTCATGTAATCGGTTAAAAGTGGATTTCATCATGATGTCAACTGAGCATGATTTAATGTCCAAGATGAAAGGAATTATAGATCATGTATTGTAGGAATGAAGAAAAGAAAGCACAACACAGTTCTCCAAGAAGGAAATTTGTTATTTCTGCATGTGATGTGTTATTCCCCATGTACTGATTTGCTATAGCTTGCATGTCATTGATTCTTGCTAGTTATTTATGTGTTGGACACATTGCAAGTTGACATAGTTGATATCTGTTCTCTATTTCTTTGTATCTACACTTGAGTTGTATGTTCTCTATTATCTTGCACCTAGGGTGTCGAAAGCAATATGCTATTGTAAAAAGACATTCTCTATTATATATCAAAATTATACTCTGAATATTTGTTGGGGTTTTTCATCCTCGTGGTTTTGAGGGTTTTCCTATGGGTACATCTTGTGTTATGATTGAACGATTTTATGTGTATAAATGTTTTAATTGTTTTCAAGTATTCAATATTTTCGCACTCAAAGTTTTTAAATATCAAAGGTCAAAATATTTACACAAAAATTCAATATGGTAACAAAGATCCGGGCATGAAGGAGATAAGTATTGTCGAGCAAACTTAATCCTACATAGATCCTGAGGAGTTGAGCACAATACATGAATACAATGGCATCGATCTGAATAAGACCGGAAGATCGTCTTGAGGGAACCTCAAATTTCAACACTTGGAAGGCCAAGTTTTGAACATCTTAGAGGAACATATCTTGGGTGGCTACGTATCCAATGTGGTGGAGGATCCTACATATAATGCAGGGTGAATCAACTTCAAGAAGAACCAATATAAATCCAAACGAATCATCTATTCCTCGGTGAATGGAAACTTGATGTCTGTGATTACTCCTTTGAATACTGCAGAGAAATGTTTTGATACATTAATAAACCTATATGAGAAGAAGACCTCAAGTCAAAAGAGGGAATCTAAGAACAAACTATGAAACCTAGAGATGGAGAAGAATGAGACAATGGCCTATTTTCTCACCAAGAACTCTTAGGGAAGAGATCAACTTACTACCATTGGAGTAGTGGTGGATAAATATGATCTCATTCAAACCACTATTGATGGTCTCCCATCCTCATGGGATACATTCTTTACTGCAATAAATGGACAGGAGCATAAAACTAACTTTAAAAGGTTGTGGCATGACTACCTCCAAGAGGAAGGGTGAATCCAAAAGCAAGGATTCCATCATCAAATAAAAAAACCTTGCTCTCACAGAAAGGATGAAGAGAAGATTGATAAGTTCAAGGTTCAAGAGAAATATCTCCATACAATAATTTGTCATATTCTGGATGAGGCTTCCTTCAGCCATGTAGAGATTCACTACCTCTTGCATGTGACCAAATTTTCAATATTAAGATGTAGTGAGTTTCTGTCAAGAAACAAGATCAAGATCTAAAGACTCTAGTTATCTCCGCAAGGAAGTAGAGATCAAGAGGGATCCCACAAAAAACAAGAAACGTTAAGTATTTTTATTTTGATTACTCTTATAAATTAGATCTAAATGGTTTTGAATATGTTTCATTACAGTAATAAGCAGATCTATCTTCCTAGAATTAGGAAGTATGTTATAGTATAACATGATTAGAATATGTTACAGTTTTGTTTTATTGGAAAAAAGTAAATCCCATGTAGTTATATGTTATGATTAAGTAACATATGGAGATGCATAACATTCCATGAGATATGGATGGAGGTTGTGCTAAAACGTTGTCTAAAATGTTTGCATGACTATGTGAGCTATTTTATCATTGCATTGGAATGACTGGATTATGCAAGGTTGCTAATCACCTAACTAAATTTTCCTTGTAGGGAAATACCATATTCTATGACCTACAAGCAGAGAATGCAAGTATTAAATATGGAGTCATTCCGAACGAAGATAATGAAAGACAAGAGGAAAAAGGTGGATCCATCCAAAAATAAGAGAAACCTTGTTGATTATAGAGTAACATACAAATCCTATATAATAAGTTTACCAAGTAAAAGGAACATTGAAGTCAGTAAGAATATGGAATTCCATGAAGAGGTTGCATTCAAACGATTAAAAGAGATTCATTATGATACATACATGGAGGAGATTGAGACTCCCATGATGGAGAACCTAGATTTTGTTTCTCCCCATTCAGATCAAGAGGGAGAATCCATAAGAGTTTTCAGATTTGATAGCTCCTGAAAAACCAGTTGAAGCAATTGATAAGCATCATGCTAAAAGGACATATGCATGGTGCTCATATACAGAAGGAAGCATACTATAGTATTCGCGAATCTTGGCATTATTCTTGGGACTAGAAGTGTGGTAGAAACCAGATGATATTTTCCTCAGTTAAGGAAAATACACAATAGATATCCTGAAGAGATTCGGAACGATGAAATTTAAGTCCATGGACACACATATGATATAATCACTAAGCCTATGTCCAAAGTAAAGTTGAGTAATTTCGGGTAAATATTGGTGTAGTACAAAATGATTCCTCTAGTTGAGAGGGTTTTGATGATTCTCCATAGGCAAAAGCTAATAGACAAAATACCCACTAGTTATTCATGTAGGGAATGACTCAAGAGTTCTCCTCACTAGTAAGCCATGAAGTGGTACATGAATCAGAAACCATTTAGCCATATAGTATTGTATGGCTCAAGTTATCCATACAGTAGTATATGAATCATATTAGCTATGTAGTGGTACATGGATTACATAATCCATGCAGAAGATAAGCCACTTAGTAATACATCACTCATATTGGTCATGAAGGAATACCTGACTCAGATGTCGATTAGGAAAAGTACATGACTCAGCCAAGGGTGTAGTACAAACAACCTGGGGTTGTTGTAGCTCATACAAAGTACACACATTCATGGGCAAAGTTATAGGAAATATTGTTGGGGAGAAGTCGAAGACTATCAATAGACCTTAGATACTAGTTAAAGGTCTCAAAGACTATTAGATACTTGAGTGAGTTATAGCCAGTATTGTAAGGGAACAATCAACCTCTTGGAGAGGTCAGATAGCTATATAGTTATCTAGTAGGGTTTATAGTGCATGGAAAGGATTCCCATGTATGCAAATTGAAGAAATCCTTGTATGGGATGAAGAAATCCCTGTAGGATTTGTATTCAATAGTTGACAACTATCTTCAGAGACTGGGTGTCTCTAAGAGAGAAGCTTATTCAAACCTATACTTCAATATTGTGATGAAGCAACCATTGATATTGGTTATTTATGTTTGTGTTTTGTTCCTTATTGGAAAGTAACAAAAGATAGTTTGGATCAATAGAGAGCTCACTTCTAAGTTCAAAGGCTTCAATATTATGCACTACTTACTTGAAGTTTGGCAAAGGAAAGATGAGATTTTCCTTTTGCTATGAAAGCACATAATTGATGTGTTGCAAATCTTGGGTATGATGGATTGAAAATACATGTCTTCTCTAATAGTTTCTAGTTTGAAGAAACTACAATGAGTCAGATTATGGATCAGATCTAGTAGGTGCTACCAAGTATACTTAGCTCATCGGTCCTATAATGTACTTGATACATAGTATACCTATTATATGTTTTGTTGTGAGTCAGATCATGTATGAGCTTAGACATAGACATTAAGCATGTTCTTAGATACCTTCGAGGTACTATTCCTTATAGACTCATATTTGCCTCTAATGGTGAGGTAAAGTTACTTGTCTATGCCAACTCCAATCAGAGTGGTAGTGTATTGCGGCTAGTACTATAAAATCAAAGTGTATTGTAGCTAGCACTACAAAATAATAGTGTATTGTGGCTAGTACTACAAAAGCAAAGTTTATTTCAACTAGTACTACACAAGCAAAATATATTGCGACTAGTAGTACCTACCAAGAAGCAGTGTGGCTTGGATAACTACTTGCTAGTTTAAAAAATTGAGACTACAGTCATTCGTTGTGATAATCAAAGTTGCATCAAGCTTTCTGAAAGCCTTGTTTTTCATGTTAAGTCGAAACACATTGATATGAAGCATTAGAACCTGAAATTTGGATGAAAAATGGACCTCCTAAGGAAAATGATAAAAAAACCATGTAGGAAATTTTTTATAATATTTCACTTTTATCAAAGCTACCCAGGGTTATTTCACTTTTATCAAAACTACCTTAGATATATATTTTATATTAAAATCAATTTATGATGATGAAGTTCAATGTAGTGTTTTCACCCAAAATAAGGAAAGAAAATTAAATACAAGGTCTCATCTTAAAAGTTATCGGACCTAACTTTTCATTGCTATATATTAATTACTATTATATATTACCTATAATATTAAATAGTGTTAAATATTAATATTAGTTATGATATTAGTTAAAAGGTTTTGGACCTAACTTTTGAAGATTATTATAAAATATTAATTATAATTTAATATTATATGTTAGTTATAATATTAATTATTATAACTATTATATATTAGTTATTAGTATGATATTAGCTAAAAGTTATTGGACCCAACTTTTAACTGTTAGTATAAAGTATTAATTATAATATTATATTAGTTATATTAGTTATAATATTAATTACTATAACTATTATATTGGTCACTTATTACCTAAAAAAGATGGATAGGTATATTAGTTAAAATTTATAGGACCCAGCTTTTGACTGTTATTATTAAATATTAATTATAATATAATAATATTATAGATTAGTTGTAATATTATTACTATTATTATTATATATTACCTAAAATCTTATTGGGCATATTAAAGTTATTGGACCCACTTTTGACAATTATTATAAAATGTTAATTATAATATAATATTATTATATATTAGTTATAATATTGATTACTATTAATTATATATATTATATATTGGTCACCTACTATCTAAAATATGGATGGGTATATTAGTTATGAAATTAGTTACTATTATATATTATATTTGGGTCACACGTATTACCTAAAATCGTTAGTAGATTAATTTAATTTTCAATATCCAAGATAATTTCGGGCATCTAGGTAGCACGCAAACAAATATATTATTAAAAAATTTCACTTATCCCCAAATTATATAATAAAAATTTGTTTAAGAGGTGCTCCCTTTTTTAATTTTAAATCATTTCGATTGGTTAATACATGATAACATGGAATTTGTTATAGGTTTTGAAGGCCCATTTTAAGTTGAAATTTCCTCTAATGTATCATTTCATCAGAGACATGGTCCAGAAAGGTACAGTGAAAGTCAACTAATGAGCATATTGCATATGTGTTAACAAAGAGTCTGTCAATGACGAAGTATAGGTACTTCTGAGACAAGCTTTGCATGGCAGAGAATTCCTCCCTCATTGAGAGGGAGTGTTAAAAGTAAAATATAAAGAGTCATTCTCCAAGCCCATATTGTGCATACAAGATTGGGCCTCATGTGTTGAGATAAGAAGCCTAACTTGGACCCATGAAATTGGACTATAATTCTTAAGTTAGAGTCAAGAATGACTAAGCCTTCGATGTAAAAGGTTATTCCTCATGGGTTGAGTTGAATACTTTGATATGTCAAAGTGATGATGTTGTAAAGTCTTGTTGGACAAGGCTCGGGACTTTTGTTTCAACTCAGATCCTCATGTGTTGAGGTAGACATCTATTTATAGAGGTACACATGAGGTGGACTTCCAATTATAGAGGTAGATGCTTTTTATGTTGAAGCATTAATGTTGTGTGATGTATCACTAACCATGGTCACCAATTGCCATTAAGTATCCTTTAGATATTGACCACCTCTAGAGTGAATTACTTTAGCACATCAACATTTAGTCCAAGAGTAGTATAAGATGACCACATCATCTGACAAATCTTCTTAGTATAATATGATATGATACTAGATAAATTAAAGTTAGCACATATTGACCATGTAGTAAAAGATAAGAGATAAATATAAATATGTAGAGGACAAAGAGAATTTGAATTGTTGATTATATGACTTCAGTTAATTATGTGAACTCGAATGGTTAAAGCCTGAGCTAAAGAAACAATGTATTCCTCAGTTGAATATTGTTAAGCTTTAGTTAAAGCAACAATGTATGCATCAGTTAATTAAAAAATAACCCATAGTGGTCGCTTCAGTAAATCAATCAGCATTATTTCAATTAAATATAGTTAACTAAAGTGTTAATAAAGAAGGATTAGTTAACTAAAGTGTTTTGCATTGATAAAAACTTCAGTTAAACTAAAAGACAACACTTTAGTTAAACAAAAGACGACACTTTAGTTAATTAAGTGTTTCCATGACGACACTTGAGTAAATTGCATTACAACACTTAAGTTAGCATCCCAACTAAGTGGTCATGCAATCAATTAGAAGTCAAGTTCATCATGAAGTCAATTGAACATGATTTAATGTCAAATATGAAAGGCATTGCGGATCATGTATTGTAGGATTGAAGAAACTAAAGCACAACACAATTCTCCAAGAATTTAGTTTGTTATTTATGTATGTAATGCACTATTCCCCATGCAGTGATTCCCTATAGCTTGCATGGCATTTATTCTTACTATTTTTTTATGTGTTGGACACATTGCAAGTTGACATAGTTTATCTCTCCTCTATTGCATTGTATATACACATGGGGTGTTTGTTCTCTCTTATCCTACACCTAGGGTTTCAAAAGCAATCTGCTATTGTAAAATGCATTCTCTATTATCTATCTAATTATACTCTCAAGATTTGCTAGGGTTTTTCATCCTCATATTTTTTATGGTTTTATGCAGGGTCCATTCTGTGTTATGGTTGAATGATTTTATGTGTATGAATGGTTCAATTGTTTTCAAGTATTCAGTATTTCGACCCTCAAAGTTTTTAAAGATCAAAGCTCTACATATTTGCACAAAAATTCAACACTTCAGTGTGAGGCGGGTATATGCTCCCTGAAACATTTCACCATTTCAGGCATTTCATTAAATACTCTACATGCTTGCTTAGCAATAACATGTTTGATAAATTGTTTGTTTTTATTGACTATTTAGTATAAATATTAATCATGTTTGTAAGGGAAAATGGTTCACAAAGAACATTTTATCCATCAAATTTTAGTATTGGGAATATGAATCCCAAAATGATGAAGAACATGTTTCTCATAAAATTTCAATGAAGATATGAATTGGAAGATGACGTAGAACATTTTTCCCATTTCAATACTGGGATATGAATTGCAAAATGATTTATTATATTTGGATTTCATTTAACTAAAATTGTTTAAATCTAAGTCCAACCAAAATCAATATTACAAACAAACATGTATCGATTATTCCACTCTCTCTTAAAAAAAATCATGTTCTTGTTATAACTTTGACAAAACCAAATTTTAATTCTAGTGAAATTCACACTGCAAGTTGACTTCAAACAAGGTTTGAAATGATCTTGTGATGAAATTAAAAACATAAATAAAGCCTAATCTAAATAGAACACAACGCCATCTATTTTAATACCCTTGCTTCACCAGATCATGGTACCGTGCATTTAGGAATCTGTCTTGAAAGAAATAACTGAAAATAAGGTGAGAACTTCCTACTATCCACACAAATAGGGAATGAAATTATTCAATATTTAGCATTTATGTCAACAAGATACTTCTCACAAACACATCTGAATCAAGACCATATTTCACAATATAAGTATGTACATGTTCAACTCTCTGATTAATAGGTTTGGATTC
This sequence comes from Pseudotsuga menziesii, assembly GCA_001517045.1. Classification (NCBI taxonomy): domain Eukaryota; kingdom Viridiplantae; phylum Streptophyta; class Pinopsida; order Pinales; family Pinaceae; genus Pseudotsuga; species Pseudotsuga menziesii. The sequence goes on along the minus strand of LPNX010460109.1, from coordinate 20,549 downwards.
ATGCCTTCCTATTGCACTTTCTGGAAAACAAATAGAGTATACTTACTTTCCTTTACCTATTTGGTTGGTAACATGTAGAGGCTCACAAGCTCAAACCTCTTGATCACGTTTTATTATCCTCATAGTTGTCTTCATATGGCCTTGTAGTGACTGACATTGTCAAAACCCCAAAAATTCCAAAAAAATTAAAATTTTTAAAATAGCATATAATCTCATTAAATGCAGTCATTAACTGTTTCATTAGTTTATGTTACTAGAATTGTAACTTAATGATCTTTTATTATACTTAACTTTAAAGATGAGTTTCTTGTCAGTTACTGATTGTTTTCTGTTTGTGACCACAAGGTGGGTTTGTCATGAAGGACTGGGCTTACTTAGCTTCCGAGCTAACGCAGCAGCTTTTCTTCTTTTACAGATATACAGGTAAGATGTACGGGTCACTGCTAACCAATCTCAGAAGTTTACAACTCAAATTGCTGTATAAATTTATTTGTGCAAGTATAAATCTAGACAGATTTAACAAGCTCTACAGGTAAATCTTTTACTAAGCTTTTCTTTTGAGATTTAAAGTTAGAGAATTGAATTCTACTTATAAAAATTGCAGTTAATTAATTAAATTCTCTTTACTAACAGCTAGCATGGTAGAAAATTTCAACATCTAAAATTAACCTCTATTATTTATAGTTACTGCAACATTGCCATGTTTAGATTGCAATAAAGTCAGGTTTGCATTGTAGATGTAAATGCTATGATATTACAAGTATCGACCTATACTTTTCTTACTTTCAGCAATTACAAGGTTTACTGTTTGAATACAAGTCTTCTCTTAACATTTAAAGGATTTGCAATGTTTGGAAAACTACTTCTACTTCCATAATCGATATTTGAATAAAACTATAAACACCTTTAGAATCAGTCCTAGATTATCATAATTAAACTCATTTATGAGTTTTCCAGACTATACTATCAACAAGGATGGTTATAATTATTTACACAAGCTGCCTAACATACACTCACTTACACAATCTTGATAAATCTTTGAGCATGAAAGATAGCAAAAGTCTAATTGATTACCAGAAGGAATCTAAGATTATTAAAAGATTGTTATTATATTAGCAATAACAAGTGAAAATGAACTAGAGTAACCCTACTCCAAATTAGTGGATTATATAGCTTGATTTCTACAAGTTAAAGTCATATAAAAAGAGAATGACAAGTCTTTTACCTTCAATGCAAAACTATAGCAATTGGCATTATAGTTGTAGAATTGAAAACAACTATGCCTAACATTACTCCATTATTTTATAGACTTTAAGGAAATGATATGTCTCTTTCCTCCACTTGAGACTAACACAAAATGGTAATATGATGGTATGTTTATAAACAACCACAACTTAACATTATTCCTATGCTCTTAGATCTTGCTATAATTAAAACCAAGTTCTCTATGTCTAAATACTTCAAGACTTAATCTTGAACGATATATATAATGCAAAGTTTTAATATTGATAATGCATAGTTTTAAGAGCATTATTCTAACATTCGTGGTTGTGAAAATATGTGGCAGGTGATACCATGGTATAGCGACCTCATGGGATCTCCACGCTATGATTTCGTTTGAAAAGAAACACTCAATGGGAATCTCGTCGAACATTAGAACTCGACCCACTGCATGCAATGTATTAAAACACTATGTGGTCACTCCTCAGCCATGCACTGGTGTTATAAAACCATTGACTCAACCCTAATTTGTCATTTCTCCTTCGCCTTCAGGCTTGGTCGCTCTGCAAACCCTCCTGGTCCATTTTTTTTGCTGTTGCTTTGCTTGATAGCAGCTTTTATGCTACTTCAGTCCTTTGTGCTTGTCTACTGCACTATGTGGGAGTCAATAGCTTGCTGTTGGCGGCTTTAAGGTTGTTAAAAACCTAGGGTTTTTCCCTTCGGCACCAATGTCGACCCTGTTACAGCGTGAGTGCAACTTTCGACTTGATACTGTCAATGCTACCATTATAAAAGGTATCCCTTGCTCCAGCTAGCTCGTTCTTCTTGGTGACCAAGGAAGGGTTTATGCTTCCTCTGCTCGTGGTTATCAGTCTATTTATGGTGGCTGCACTTCTTTCAAATTCGCTGGTAAGTTACAGGTCATTCCCTTCGTTTTCCATTTCATGAATATATCTTAACCAAAATACATTAAGGGTTTTAAATTAATAAACTGTCCCTTCGTATTGCAGGTTTGGTCTTTTCTTGAGGAGTGGAAAACGCAAGATCTCAACCGTGGAACCTCCTGGTAAGCCTAGTTCCGAACATGGCGTTCCCTCCTTGCTAGTTTTTAGGGCTGTTAGTGGTTGGCTTTGAGTGATGCGACTCTGTGGTTACTTCAGCTCTGTTCAGTCTTTTAAACTGTATGTTAAATGAATTTTTAATAGGATAAACCCTGCACTGTGCATGGGTGTTACGGCTTAGGCCGATAATGTAATTATTAGCTTTCCTTTTGTGTTAAAAAATACTGTATAAGAAACGTTGGGCTATAAGTCTTCCTACGGATGAGGTTATGACCTCAACTTCTTGTTTTCTGTTACTATACTCTTGAATTGTTCAGGGTTTTCACCCAGAGTTTTGTAATATAACATATTATAATGTTTTTCCTGTATTTTTTTTGTATTTGTTATTGCATGCATTTTTAAATCTATGCTCTATATAGGAATAAGTAAAATATGGGTTTATAACCGCTTATACTGTGGATTTATAATGCGGCCGTAGGTGAAAATATTGTCTTAACTCTTAGTATTTATTTCACTTGTAAAAACTGGATTTATAGGGTTCAACCCTAAAAAAAAAATTTACAATTGAGATTAAGTTCAGTTTCTTAATCTGCCATTATGAATTAAATTATAAACTCTGTCGGTAACTGTGAGTAAAATAAATGGATTAAACCATAATGATTAAGCTCAATGCTTGAGCAATTTACTGTTCTGTTAATTCTTTTGCTTTAAAATAATAACTGGGTTATTTAACTATTGATAAACTCTTTATAATGTTACCGTTAAGGTTATGTA
>LPNX010460109.1:0-10348 GCA_001517045.1 Pseudotsuga menziesii | reverse complement strand
AAGATTGTTATTATATTAGCAATAACAAGTGAAAATGAACTAGAGTAACCCTACTCCAAATTAGTGGATTATATAGCTTGATTTCTACAAGTTAAAGTCGTATAAAAAGAGAATGACAAGTCTTTTACCTTCAATGCAAAACTATAGCAATGGGCATTATAGTTGTAGAATTGAAAACAACTATGTCTAACATTACTCCATTATTTTATAGACTTTAAGGAAATGATATGTCTCTTTCCTCCACTTGAGACTAAGACAAAATGGTAATATGATGGTATGTTTATAAACAACCACAACTTAACATTATTCCTATGCTCTTAGATCTTGTTATAATTAAAACCAAGTTCTCTATGTCTAAATACTTCAAGACTTAATCTTGAATGATATATATAATGCAAAGTTTTAATATTGATAATGCATAGTTTTAAGAGCATTATTCTAACATTCGTGGTTGTGAAAATATGTGGCAAGTGATACCATGGTATAGCGACTTCATGGGATCTCCACGCTATGATTTCGTTTGAAAAGAAACACTCAATGGGAATCTCGTCGAACATTAGAACTCGACCCACTGCACGCAATGTATTAAAACACTACGTGGTCACTCCTCAGCCATGCACTGGTGTTATAAAACCGTTGACTCAACCCTAATTTGTCATTTCTCCTTCGCCTTCGGGCTTGGTCGCTCTGCAAACCCTCCTGGTCCATTTTTTTTTGCTGTTGCTTTGCTTGATAGCAGCTTCTATGCTGCTTCAGTCCTTCATGCTTGTCTACTGCACTGTGTGGGAGTCAATATCTTGTTGTTGGCGGCTTTAAGGTTGTTAAAAACCTAGGGTTTTTCCCTTCGGCACCAATGTCGACCCTGTTACGGCTTGAGTGCAACTTTCGACTTGATACTGTCAATGCTACCATTGTAAAAGGTATCCCTCGCTCTAGCTAGCTCGTTCTTCTTCGTGACCAAGGAAGGGTTTATGCTTCCTCTGCTCGTGGTTATCAGTCTATTTACAGTGGCTGCACTTCTTTCAAATTCGTCGGTAAGTTACAGGTCATTCCCTTCGTTTTCCATTTCATGAATATAGCTTAACCAAAATATATTAAGGGTTTTAAATTAATAAACTGTCCCTTTGTATTGCAGGTTTGGTCTTTTCTTGAGGAGTGGAAAACGCAAGATCTCAACCGTGGAACCTCCCAGTAAGCCTGGTTCCGAACATGGCGTTCCCTCCTTGTTGGTTTTTTAGGGCTGTTAGTGGTCAGCTCTGTTCAGTCTTTTAAACTGTATGTTAAATGAATTTTTAACAGGATAAACCCTGCACTGTGCATGGGTGTTACGGCTTAGGCCGATAATGTAATTATTAGCTTTCCTTTTGTGTTAAAAAATACTGTATAAGAAACGCTGGGATATAAGTCTTCCTGCGGATGAGGTTATGACCTCAACTTCTTGTTTTCTGTTACTATACTCTTGAATTGTTTAGGGTTTTCACCCAGAGTTTTGTAATATAACATATTATAATGTTTTTCCTGTATTTTTTTTGTATTTGTTATTGCATGCATTTTTAAATCTATGCTCTGTACAGAAATACGTAAAATATGGGTTTATAACCGCTTATACAGTGGATTTATAATGCGGCCGTAGGTGAAAATATTGTCTTAACTCTTAGTATTTATTTCACTTGTATAAACTGGATTTATAGGGTTCAACCCTAAAAAAAATATTTACAATTGAGATTAATTTCAGTTTCTTAATCTTCCATTATGAATTAAATTATAAACTCTGTCGGTAACTGTGAGTAAAATAAATGGATTAAACCATAATGATTAAGCTCAATGCTTGAGCAATTTACTGTTCTGTTAATTCTTTTGCTTTAAAATAATAACTGGGTTATTTAATTATTGATAAACTCTTTATAATGTTACCGTTAGGGTTATGTACCTTGATTTAATTGTTATGTATTAACTTCTTAAATTATATATAGGGTTTATACCCTTATACCAATATCATAAGTATTGATTCATCAGGTATAAATAGTCTAGGTTTATAATTGTAATAATAAAATGTTGCTTTAAGTGTTACTTTTATAATGTATGAATATAGATACATTATTAGTGATATAATAATGATATTACTTCCTTTGTGAGTACCAAAGTTTCTATGGTTAATATTTAATTTTGTTATCAATTTTTTAGTCTATCTATTTAGTTATAATGCCTGTGTATATTTACAGAATACTCATATAATACTTAATCTTAATCTCATGTTCATATATATAAATTCCTGTGTATATAGTAACATTCCTTTACCATATAAGAAAATAGAATAACGGTTTTGTAATATGTTTAAGCTTAGCTGAAATAAAAGAAGATTCAGTAATTACATGACTGCATTCTTAACCAAAATATAGACTAACACCACTAGGTTTTAACTGTAAAATCAAACCAATAAGTAATTACATCCTACTGTCAGTATTGTCTTTTTCAACATTAAGAGGTTAGATTCTTTCAAACTGGAAGATAACAATTATAATATTTAAAACAGTAGAAATACTTAGTCTATCTTTTCTTTAATTATAGCTAGCATTTACTGGAAACAAAGATACTGTATTAGGAAGTAGTTTTTAAGACTATAACAAAATAACTATGAATTTGTGAAACACTTGTAGTTACTGAAAGTAACTAAATAAGAAGCTCGGTTCAGAAGGATGCTACTTTCTAATACCGAGATACTGTGCTGGAGTACGGTCTGGTGAACCCAGATGTGGAAAAACACAGTAATTTTTTAACTCAACAATAGATTAACTACTAATAACCTGAGATACTCACATTACTAAACTAGCTGACTCCTCAGTCATATAATATAAACATAACATGCATCCATACATACTCATTAAACATAAAAAGATAAGTGACAGAACCTGTTTAAACTGTGGACAACAACAGCAATGGGAGGCCGTTCCTCCCTACCAACTCCTGGAGAGCGCTCAGACAGAGACTCCTCAGGACCCCCAAGCTTGCTCTGGTCTCCTTGGCTGGAACTAGGTGCAGCAAAGTCAGATACCAGTCTTCAAACTCAGTATTAACTCAGAACTATCAGTCAGTTTCCTTAGCCCAAAAAGCTGTAATGAAAACAAGTTACTGCAGCAATCCTCCTAGAACAACTTCCTTACTGTATTTCCCTCTTCCTCAATGAATTTCCTGAATAACATTCACCTGAATGAATTCTCTCTGGAAAATATCTGAGCAGCCTCAGCTCTCTTCATTGAGTACTTTTTAAAAGATTGCCTAGGTCTTTTTGGGTTAACTGTCATTAAATGAGCCACCTGCTCTGATTCCACTTTCTTGGGGAATCATGACCCCAAATATAGGGAAGTTTCCACCTGCAACTTAGGAAGTGTTTGAGGATGCTGCCACTTGTCTTTTTCCTTTCCACCTAGTTCCATCCACCAGTTTGACCAGTAACCTCTTTTTAACAGCTCTCCCATGCTGTTGTCTCCACAATTTATTTATTAATAATAAAATATTCTGAATTACACTCCATTTATGTTGACTCTGCTGAGTCATCAATTCCTACTTAGCATTAAATTTAACATAATGTCTCAGGAATATAATAAAACAATTTACATAATTTTACAAAATTGGGGTATGTGACAGACATCCCTGCCAAAATCCATTTTGATCACAATATCTCTACCAACACAAGGTGGACACATATTTTGAACCTACCTCTCAAACCTCTATATCTATGATTCTTCAACTTACATGCCTAACTACCGTTAACATGGATTTGCAATCTCCTATGTTCATTTCAATTTACATCGCATTTATTTTATTTCATTACCATTTTGCACTTGGTTTGAAATGCACAATTATCAATGGATTTATAAATCAATGTCCATTTATGTAAAAGGGATATGAAATCCCTCACCTAGATATCTATGTTTAGAATGAGTTGGTTTTGTAGGCGATTTTTTGTTCTAGAATAGTTGGATCTGGTAGAAAAATAATCTACCTATGTGATGAACCAACTAGACTGTGGGTTCAGTTTCATTGATAGAATGCTCGGGACTAGCGCATGCCTTCATCCCAAGGAGGAATCAATTTGTAATGATCTATACAGCGTCGTGTTGAAAATTAGGCATTCTTGCAACCACTTATTTCTTCTGCTGCAAGTTCCTTGTCCATTTTGTACTCTGCAACGACGTGGTTAGAACGCACCTAATTCAACTTGATTCATTACACTTCTTATTGTGTGTTGTGTGTTGATTCACCAACACTATATGGTATATATGGGGTACTATGAGACTCACTTGATGAGGACATGTATCAGCTGCATGCTACTAAACTGTAGCAGGTGGAAGGGACTCTATGAATCAGCTTGCCATCTTTTCAATTGATTTTCATGTAAACCCATACACATTTATGTATTTTATCCATATTTTTTAGGGAAACATGTATAAATCACTTTATTTCAACCAATCATCTTATTATACCTCTTATTTCACCTCATATTGAGGTGTACCCTTGATTTTTCATAAAAAATTAGGCATATAGAGTGCATTAATATGAAAAATGTGTAAGATGAATTAATGTTGCAGCGACTATAACATTAGGTCAATAGTTACAATAACCATGATTCTTAGTGCACTGAGTACATTGTCTTAATTTTCTAAGTTGGTTTCTTAGGTTCTTTACTTGACACGTTCACAACATGGAGAAAATTAAGGGACAATTACATGGTTCTTTACTTTACATGTTTCACAACATGCTAAACATTAAGGGACACTTACATCTCACTATTATTTGATGCATCTATCCACCTTCACATGTATCCATCTTGATTGAGATGTTATAGATACACCACCTATATTGAGGATGTTTGATCATGTACAATAGTAGGGTACCCCTCAATTGTGTACTCTTCACTAGTACAAGCTCTCTACCTATAGCTGAAGAAATTATTTGTTTCCTTAGCTATTAAATGTTGATGTATTTGTAACTTCGGAATGTATTCATCTATGTATCTTATGTATTGTAACCCGATGTCTATTCCGGGATGTATCTATAATGTAATTGAGTCATGTTGTCATGCCCCGATGTTTCAATCGGGAGAATCAATAATGAAAACAAGTCATGTCAAGTCATAGTGAGTAACCCTCTGATTTTCTAAGGGTTAAAGTCCCCGCAGTTTCGGGGCACTAGGGTTATTAGACTCTCCTAGTAGAGGTCGGCCCTGGTAGGGTTTTATTCATGTCGGGATTAGTATAAATAGAGAACTAGAGTCTCTATTTATCACACAACTCATACACACTCAAGTGTAGCGCATAGTTGAGGAAGGAGAAGACACGGGGGCTAGATAAGAAGAAGGTTACTACTATTGGGAGATCACTTACTGTTTTGGGGATTTTCTATTTTGGTGTTGATTCTATCTCTAAGGAAGTTGTGAGGTTTTCACCATTTATGGTTTCCCCGAGGATAAACACTATGTTCATTGTCTCTTGTGTTTGATTGTTGTTCTTGTTATTCTCTCAGTAAAGATCCTAATATAATGCTAGCTTAAGGATGAAATTCTAACATAGTATCAGAGCTAACCTTAGAAGAAGACACTGTGCAGCTGTGGGAACTAGGGCTTCCTAGTTTGTGGATCTTCCTCCATAGATTTTCAGCAAAAGTAAGGTGGAATAACCCTCCTCCTTATAACGCATCTTTTTGTCGAAGCAAAATCCAATTCTGAGGTTTTTCAGTTTTGGACCCAACACTACTACCGAAAATTAGGGCTTTTCACAAAAGAGGAATTTTTCAGTGATCCCAGGCCTGGATTGATCTCCTTCCCAAAATCAAAGTTAGGGATAAATTTCAAGTCATTTGGGTGGACAGATCTCCGGAAAAAGCAAAACCCTAATTTGCTACTGAACCAGCACTACAGGATTTCAGCTCAAGTTTCAGATCCGACATCTTGAACCTGGTAAGATCTAAATATTTTGTATTTCCATTTGAGGTTCTCTGTTTAAGATGTCGCATCATACCAAGCTTGATGAAAGGCTTGAGGGAGCTGATAACTTCCGAGCTTGGAAGTATAGGATCTCCCTAGTCTTGGAAGAGAATGAGTTGGACTCCTATATCAATGAGGAGGTTCCAGTTCCAAAGGGAGATGAGGCTAAGGCCTTGCATAAGAAGAAGTTGGTTATGGCAAAGAGAATCATTGTTGATTCTATCAAGGATCATCTCATACCACAGGTGTCCTCCCTCAAGACACCTAAAGCTATGTTTGATGCCTAACCAAATTGTTTGAAGGGAAGAACATAAACAGCAAGATGATTTTGAGAAATCAATTGAAGAATGTGACGATAAAAAATGTTGAGACTATTCAGTCTTAATTTACAAGGGTTTCTCAGATCAAGGAGCATCTAGAAGCAGTAGATGAAGAAGTGGAAAATGCAAATATTGTGATGACCACCTTGAATGGTCTCCCTAGATCATGGGACTCTTTCATTCAAGGAATTTGTGCCAGAAATAAGTTAGGCAAGTTCAGCAGGCTATGGGAAGAGTGCTCTCAAGAAGAATCTAGGATAGCAGCTCGAGAAGAGAAGATGGGTAGTGAAGATCAAGCTCTCACAGTTCACTCCAAGAAAAACAAGAGGAGCAATTATCACTCCAAAGGTAAGACCTCACACTCTAGAAAAGATCTAAATACTATTATATGTTACACATGTGATGAGAAAGGTCACATATCCAAATTCTTCCCTAAAAAAATAAATCTAAGGAAGAAGAACAAGAGAAGACATCATGCCCATGCTGCAGAGGATGATGAACCTTCCACAAAGAGAATCAGAGAAGAGAGTGGTGACTCTTCAAGTGAGGATGAATATGTACTGATCTCCGCTCTCACGGGAACTTTTTCACATGGAAGCAATGATTGGCTTATAGATAGTGGTGCTTCCAAGCACATGATGGGATTCAAAGAATCATTTGTAAAGCTATCTGAACATGAGTCACCTCACAAGGTGAAACTTGGGGATGACTACCAGTATCCAATAAAAGGTAGTGGTGAATCCTTATATAAGCTAGACTCTGGAAAGTCTTTAAATATGAAGAATGTATTATTTGTTCCAGGACTAAAGAAGAACCTCCTCTCCATATCTACATTGGATGCAAAAGGAATGAGGGTTTCTTTTGTAGATGGCCAAGTTCTTATGTGGCCAAAAGGAAAGACTTTTGACGATGCAATTGTGATCGGAGAACAAGAAGGAGGTCTATACAAGTTGAAGGGTCAACCAGATCAAGCTTTGGTTCATGACACAGTAGAACCAAATGAACATTGGCATAGAAGGCTTGCACATGTCCATTACAAAGCACTACCACTTGCAAGCAAAGCTGTTGAAGGTCTTCCAGAAATACAAGCAAAACATGAAGGGGTCTGCAAAGGATGTGCGAAAGGAAAGAATACAAAGAAGACATTTCCAAGTAGCGAGAGCAAAGCAAAAGGAATCTTGGAAAACATCCACTCCGATGTATGCAGACCAATGTCATCAAGCTCACTAAGCGGGTATGTGTACTATGTATCTTTTATTGATGACTTTTCTAGGAAGACATGGATTTACTTCATGAAGAATAAAGATGAAGTGTTTAGCAAGTTCAAGGAATTCAAAGCCTTGATCGAGAACCAGACTGAAAAGAAGATCAAGACTTTTCAATCAGACAATGGCAGAGAATTCACTTCAAATGAGTTCAAGGAACTATGTAAGGACTTAGGGATTAAGAGGGAGTTGTCCACTCCTTACAATCCACAACAAAATTGGGTTGCAAAGAGGAAGAATAGAACCATCATGGAAGCTTCAAGAGCTATGCTTCATGATCAATATCTTCCTATGCATATTTGGGCAGAAGCAGCCAGAACAGCAGTGTATGTAAAGAACCATACTCCACACAGAGTACTTGAGAACAAGACTCCTGAAGAAGTCTTCTCTAGCAAGAAACCAGAAGTCAGCCATCTCAAAATATTCAGCTGTCCTGTGTACATACACATTCCAAAAGAGAAGAGAACAAAATTAGATCCTTCAGGAAAGAAGGGTATATTTGTGGGATACTCTGAAAGCTCGAAGGCTTACAGAATATACTTCCCAGGATTCAAAAAGATTGGCATCAGTAGGGATGTAACATTTGACGAAGATTCAGCCTACATCAAATCCGGAAAGAAACCTGCTGAAGAACCTGAAGAAGCAGAAGCTCCCAGAATTCATGATACAATCATGAACGAAGAAACTCAAGAAGAAGATCGAGAATTTGAAGAACCACAAAGACTTGTAGATCCACCACAGGAGAAGAATCCTCACAAGAGGAAACCTTCTTGGGTACGAGAGATTATCCAAGGTGCGGAAAGATATGGGGTTCCAGAAGACAATCTCAGAGAAAGAAAGAGGACCAGATCCTGTTCCAGTTATGTATCTTTACTATGTGACTTTATTGATAAAGAACCTTCCGAGTATGAAGAAGTGGCAGAACGGAAAGAATGGAATGATGCGATGATCGAAGAGTATCAATTGATCATGAAAAATGATGTTTGGGATGTTGTCCCAAGACCAAAAGGGAAGTCAGTAGTAACTTCCAAATGGATCTACAAGATCAAGCATGCTACAGACGGTAGCATTGAAAAGTATAAGGCAAGATTTGTGGCTCAGGGTTTCTCTCAGAAAGAAGGAATAGACTATGAAGAAACCTTTGCACCTATAGCCAGATACACTTCCATCAGATCGGTACTTGCTTTGGCTGTAGTGACGAAATGGAAGATACACCAAATGGATGTCAAGACTGCTTTCTTGAATGGTGTAGTAGAAGAGGAAGTGTATGTGGAGCAGCCACTCGGTTTTGAGACACATGACATGGAGTCTCATGTGTGTAGGCTGAAGAAAGCCCTGTATGGTTTGAAACAGGCACCCAAGACATGGTACGGCAAAATTGACAGCTTTCTATCTAGTTTGGGCTTTACCAAGAGTAAAGCAAATTCCAACCTTTACTACAAGGTGGAAGGTGGAAACCCGGTGATACTTCTACTATATGTAGATGATCTATTTCTGACAGGTATGGATGGGTTGATTGCTGATGCGAAGAGAAAGGTTGCTTCTAAGTTCGAGTTGAAGGACTTGGGAATGATGCATTATTTACTAGGTATGGAGGTGTGGCAGACTACAGATGGAATATTTCTTGGACAAGGAAAGTATGCAGTAGAGATCCTGAAGAGATTTGGGATGATGGACTGCAAGGCATTAACCAAACCTATGGCATCAAACCTAAAGCTATTGAGTGATGCTTCATCAGAGACAGTTGATGTCATGATGTATCGTCAAATGATTAGGTCCTTGATGTACCTGACGAACACGAGACCAGATATTTGCTTTGTTGTGAACATCTTGAGCCAATACTTGAAAGATCTGAGACATGTTCATTTGACTGCTGCAAAGCATATTCTGAGGTACCTGAAGGGTATGGTTGATTATGGGCTCAAGTATAAGGTTGATCAAAGGATTAACCTAGAGGGTTATGTTGATTCAGATTGGGCAGGCAGTGCCATCGATAGGAAGAGCACTTCAGGGTGTTGCTTAAGTATGGGATCAGGTGTGATCTCATGGTTTAGTAGGAAGAAATCCTGTGTGGCACTGAGTACAGCTAAAGCAGAGTATGTTGCAGCCTATTCAACTAGTTGTGAGGAAGTATGGCTGAGGAAGCTACTGTCTGATTTGTTTGATCTTTTGTTAGATGCTACTTGTATATACTGTGACAACCAGAGCTATGTAAAGTTGTCAGAGAATGCAGTATTCCATGACAAGTCAAAGCATATTGAGATCAAGTATCGCTATATCAGGGATATGGTGCTGAGAGGAGTAGTGAAGCTCCAGTATGTTGCGACGGACGAACAGATAGCTGATGTGTTGACTAAGCCATTGGCTAGGGCGAAGTTTGAGTACTTCAAGGAGAAGCTTGGTGTTCTCCAGATCGAGGTTCCTCCCAAGAGGAATTGATGTGTCTGTGCTGAGCCATTCTGACATGGTGAGAGGATTGGTTCCTTCCATGATCAGATGTAAGTGCTGTGCCATTCTGACATAGTGAGAGGATTGGTTCCTTCCATGATCAGATGTAAGTGCTGTGCCATTCCAACATGGTGAGAGGATTGGTTCCTTCCATGGTTGGATGTAAGATCTGTGACATGGCGAGAGGATTGGTTCCTTCCATTGTCAGTTATATGTGGATGCCACATCCAGCATGAAAAAGGGTTGGCTCTGTGAAGACACATCTAGTATGAAAAAAGGACTAGCTCTGTGTAGATGGCACATCTAGCATGAAAAAGGGTTGGCTCTCTGAA
>LPNX010460101.1:6219-22753 GCA_001517045.1 Pseudotsuga menziesii | reverse complement strand
GGACATTCGATCATCAACTAAACTAGCCCAATCAAAATCAGTGAAACCCACAAGTTGAGAAGAACCTAAGGTATATCGAATGCCAAAATTGGTAGTGCCCTTAATGTACCTTGGAATTTGCTTGGCTACCTTCTAGTGACTCCAATGAATAAATTGAGAGAGCTAAGAGACATGCCTACAAACAAGATGGCATGTCATATATGGGTCAAATACAATAGACTCCCAACCAATGTAGAAAAGGATTAACACATGGTGAAGTACAAATCACAAAAATTTGAATGCCTTAACTAAAATGGAGTGTGTGGAGGCTTGCAATCAACCATGCCAAAGCAATGAAGTAAATCAAGGGAATACTTTTACTAAAAACTTGAAATCCCTTGTGAAGATTGAAGGACATCTAAGTCGATAAAATTATAATGCAAAGGACTAAGTTTTCTCATATCAAAATTGTCCAATAGTGATCAATGAACTCTTTGAACTGTGGATGAAGAACTAACAATGAGAATTAAATCATCCATGTACATAACCAAAATCAATAGAACAACACCCTACCTCTTAATGTACATCGTAGGATCAGAATGACAACGATTGAAACCTAAGAAAAAAGAAAACTATACATATTCTCACACCAAGCCCAGAGAGCTTGTTTGAGACCACATAATTAACGTCAAAGTTGCAAACATGTGAAGGATCCTACACAAAACTAGAATATTTCTCCATGTAAATTTCCTCATAAAAATCTCCATGTAGAAAAACACTCTTGGCAACAGGGGAAAAGGTCTCGAAATAATCAATTCGTTTAACTTGTAAAACTCCCTTGAATACATGACGTGCTTTATGCTTGTCAATAGAACCATCTGCTACATATTTTGTTTCATAAAGCCATTGATAATGTTCAAGTTTGTGTTCTTTAGGAAGAGGAACAAGAATATAGGTGTTATTCTTCAATGAGGAAAAATACTCCTTTCTCATAGCAACAACTCATTTTGGTATACCATCAATCTCAAAATAAAATTGTGGATTGGTGTCACTCAAAAGAGAATACCAGTATGTGAAGAAGTATGGAAAGGGTTGGTGACTAAATAACTAAAATCAGTTTCCTCATTTCCATATCTTTTGGTTTTGAGCATGCGGTTACCTCATTGCTTCCTTTTTGTACTATGTGTTGTGATGAGTTACATTATCAAAACCTAGCAGAGGGAACAAGGTGAATCCATGAAGGTGGGTAACACTTTTTTTCCAAAAGTGACGGTGAAAATTCGATTTTTTACTCATTTATACAATCAAAGCCCTCAAAACTCATATATGCCTTATGAATTTCAACAAGCAACAAAAAAACAAATTGTTGGGAATTATATTGTCTTTCCACCTATATTTTTTTAATTAAAATTATTGCTCAAAATGTCAAAATGGCATTTAATGATAGGTTGGTTCTTGTAAATTTCAAGAAAAGATAACAAGTGGTTTTGTGTGTGCACGTAAATTAATTTAGTGATAAATGTATAATTTTTGAAAAAAAAAAACATAGTCTACACAAAATGCACTGGAGCGCACATTTTTTTAAAAATTATGTTAGGAAATTAGATTTTTTATTAATTTTTAAAACTAACCTTTGAAATTTTTAGTGGCATTTTGTACACATGTGTGCATGTAAACTTTATTTTTACTGGTTAGAAAATGGAAATACCTCTGAAACCAATTTATAATATAAAATATCTCATGAGTCTTTAACCATCTCTCCTCGCAAGACTTAGCCCTATATTTAAGCGACAAAAAAGAAACTTCGAAACCTCTCAAACCATGTTGGCTACATTGGCACATTTTGGGCTACAAATCAAAACTCAAATATGCATGACCCTACCTACTTACATGGCATATAATGTATCAAATCGATTGTAAAATAAAATTTAATGAACAATTCTTCATTGATCTCGCAAAATCAAAAGGTAGAGAGTGGATCCAATGACGTTAGCGACTTCAACTTCTAACATGTACAAAATCTCCACCAACCCAAAATATCGTATCATCCACTTGGAAGATTTCAATGTTCTTGGGACTTTGGTGATGTGTTGGATTTCAAAGAAGATGAACAAAACCTCTACCTTAACAACATTCCATGATCCGAAAAGCATACTAACTCATTGGTTATGAAATTATTGCTTCTTCATTATCACTTTGATAGAAGTCTATTGTGTGTTCTGTCCTTATACAAGATGGTGCAAAAAGAGGAAGGGACAATGAAAGCACACTATATCAATCCTCTATCGAATTGAAGACACTCACTACTATTAGGTTTTGATCATTTGTCATCATTAACAATAAGTATTGTGATTAATACTACTAGCAGGTTTTGACAATCTAACATCATTTTTCTATGAATGGACCAATCCATTCCTAAACATACATATCCTATAGTGCATTCACAACACTTCCAAATGAGGCATTGAGTGAAAAGAAATTATAATTCTAGAACTAGAAGTCTCGTTCTGGATTAGAGATGGGATCAAAATATGTCTAAAATTGTTGTGCCTCATGTAAGGGTTGAAGTCTAACATGGAGATCCCAATAAAGATCCATCTAAAATTTTGTGCAAAACTTGTGGATATGCTTGCACCTCTAAGGATTTGATCCCTCTTGGCGCATGGTAGATCCAAAGTTTAGATGATTCTATGTTGGTTTTATGTGATTGAGGTATGACATGAAAATAATTGCTATTGTTCTCCTCTTGTACATGTGGACTATAATGTTGCAACTTTTATCATTCTTTTTTGTTTTATCTTGAAAAGTTAATTATCCTTAGTAATCACTTAATAATTTCAAGTCTCAATTTACATACATGATAATCCAAATTTCTTTCTATGTGAACAATATTGTCTCCATATTTTAGTTTTATTAATTTACTTCTTTTATTTTCTTATCCAAATCTACCAAAATATGAGTTTTTCTTTTTTGAATATACATTATACACATGAAATATTTAAAAAAAAAACTTCTAAGATCATCTACCTAAAACATGTTCGCTGATAGACGGTGTGGCATAGTCTGTCAGTGTTCTTGGGCAGTGCCGCACACGCTGTCTAGTCATCGAAGTAATTAGGTTTTCGTAGGGTTGTGACAGGTGGTACCAGAGAATCCACAACATTGGGTTGACGAAGGAAAGCAAATGGTTAAAAGACACACTACTTGCGAAGCAAGCGACACCATAGCACTTTGCTACTGGACAACAAGTGATCACAGCGACTAGGAAGGAAGTTTCACAAGCCAAGGTTGGTGATGCACTTGACAGGTGCATTGAGCCTCAAAACAGATTGTGCGAAAGGAATTCAGGTTCACTAAGTGTGCTAAGCAAACACACTACAGTCTACGATCTGTAGACGACACGCTGGTGCATCAACAAGGTGCTAAGGTTTGGGGGAAAGAGATGAAGGCACCGATGTTTGGATGATGAAAACATTGGACGCCAAAGGGAGAGCGCTACTCTCATGAAGACGCTTTGATGGGCAGCTTCACACATAACATATTGGTTAAAGAACACCCGCAAGGGGGTGACAAGCCACCTGTGAAGGTGCTACAAAAAAGGGTGCTACCCGAAGTAGGTTAGAACAAAGGCAGAGCACCCAGGTTGGGATAAACATATGGCTAAGTCAAGATGGAACACGTTCGAAGTGCATCCGGGCAAGCTAAAGTTTTGTTGGAACAACGAGATGGAGAATGAAAAATGAAGAGGGAATTTTGAAAGAAGGGATAGAGTTGTCAGAGACCTTGTTGGACGCGACGAAGGAGTGCTAGGGGAAGATCAAGTGTGGAATGGACAAGGCATTCTAGGACTTGGTTTCGTAGATGGAATCAGAGACACACTGGTTGCTAGCACTTTCAAACCAACAACGGCTAGGAGGAAGGAAGAAAACACTCAAGGTGAGTGAAGCTAGAAGCAACTAGAGGTGCCGAAGAAAAAACAAATATCCTCCTATGTTTGCAAAGGTGAACACTATACAAAGAATTTTTTGGTGAGGGAAGCCTTGGTTAAAAAGGGACAGCAAAAAGGATAATAGAAATGAGAGTGCTGGAAGCAACTAAATATTCATACAATATTTCTGAAGCCATGAAAGTGGTTCAAGCTTGCATCGGAGAAATGACAGGGAGTCAAGAAGCAAGCCTGCAAAGCCTGAGTTTTGTGGAAGCTACAATGAGTGGCCTAAAATTTTTTGCACTAGTTGACGTAGGCACTACTCATAGCTTGGTGAGAAACAAGACTGTGACATCCCTTCACAGTTCATTGGGATTCAATCAATCTCGATTCAAGGCATTGGATTCAAAGGTGAAGTCTGTGATGAGTAGAGTAAATGCAACACCACTCAGACTTGGAATATAGAATTGAAAATTGGACTTGGAAGTCGTTCCATTAGACGATCACTAGGTGATCCTTGGACAATATTTCCTTTGGTCAGCTTGTGTCATGTCGGTTCCACATGTAGGTCTCTTTATGTTCTTAGGAGAGTCCAGAGCAAGGAGTTTTTCCATGATGAAAAAGAGAAATCTAGGATGGTGGCCAAGGATGTCTTCGGTTTAGATACTCGAAGAACCTAGAAAGTTCATAAACTTGTCTTAATGCAACATTCGACAGACACAAATTTCGGTAAAAGAGGACAAGAAAAGCACAACCAAGGAAGTTGGTCATTCTTTGGTTAAAAGGGTGGCTTCATTGGAAGAACGAATGGACTCGATCCGCAGGCAGGTTGAGTCCTTTTGCATTTCAATAGACACTTTGCAACAAAATGGTGGTGATTCGTTTCTTGCAACAACACAGTCCATAGGATTCATCGTTGGAAGCACACTTGAGATGTTGTCAAGCAACAATGATGATGAGGGGTAGCACGAGGAGCTGTTGGACCAAGCAAGCATAGAACAACATATTTTGGAGGAGTCCAATGATTGTGAAAAAAACACTAGTGAATATTACCAATCACGTGATGCGACAATTGTCATTGCATTTTTCATTCATGCTATAGGATTCCCAGAATCATAGTTGACACAAGAAAGGTTAGAATGAGTGGGATGTCATCCAAACGAAATGGAGGCGGTCCTCACTTACTTGGAAAGTAAGCACTTTCTAGATGAAGGGAAGACTAAGGAATTTGATGTGAAAAGCATCCTTCAAGCATAAGACAGAAAATGTATGATAATGACTTTGGAAATTTCAGAGCACTAAGAAGTTTGTAAGAAGACGAACGATCCATTCAAAGGGTTGAGTAAGACTATTAAGAAGAGAGCTAAGAAAAGGCTATAGCAAACGAAGACAAAGGAAGTGTCTTTGATAGGTTCACACAACATTTGCGAGATTTCGATAGATGTGATCACACTTGTGTTCAGAATCACAGGGTCCAAAATAAATCAAGCTCGGTTGGGAGAGATTGGGTGCATTAACAGGGGATTCAAAGTTGCGCTAAGGTACTTGTGTCGAGAAGATGTTGGAGGCGATGACCCATTGCATCACCCGCCATTTCTCTTAACGTGAGCCAAACAACACTTAGGCTCACTACCTTTGGAGATGGTGGTTAGGCCTTAGGTGCCTTGGAGAGGTAGCCTACAAATGATGAAAAATTAACGAAGGAAAGAGAAGGGGAGGCTTGTGTTAAACACATATGGCTTGAGAACACTAAAAAATACAAAGGAAAGTTTGTTTCAGAATGACGAAGTTCATCTTGTGAGGTGGACACTACAGATGGACTAGCTACCCAACCACTCCACTCATGAGGTGTACAACGGTCGAAAGCAGGAAGAAAGGCATGAAGTACTGGTTGTAGAGTAAGTGGATAGAAGCACAGACTGCAGGATCTTTCTTGAAGAGATGACCTAGTTGTGACGATAGTTGCAGGCCATCTAAGATGCATGGAGTGAAGCGGAGGTCACAGACAATGGTTGCAACATGTTTCCAGGATAGGGTATTGGGGACATTTCCAAGGACAACAAAAAACTGAAGTGGGGGAGGATGTCATAGCCATCGGACCAAGATTCCTAAGGAACACCACTTTCACACCCAAAGGAGCAAGTGATCCTGCCCAAGAGGCTGGCTTGGGCGCCCATGTGGGAAATAAGATGTTCGGTTGGATAAGAAGTGAAATGGCAATGAGAACCTTGCCCAAATCGATGGATGCACAAGTAGTCTAAGTGGGGCGTACAGAACAGGACGAGGCGTTCTCCCATAATTGACACCCGCACTTACTTTTGGCGCATGGCAAGCCCGTCGAAATCAGAAGCCTAGACGTGCGTTGGATACATATCATAAAAGACATCAGGGAGCTGAGCACTCAAGTGGATGGCGGGGGAAGAAACGACAGGGGAGTTGGGGCGCGCTTGCACAACCCCTTCCCATCCCACTGAAGACATTCCCACAAGGGACACGCGATGACCGCGAAGATGTGGGGACGTTGGACCAAAGTGCCCATGGAATAGAGCGCTAATACCACAACCAACGAGCGCACTTAAAATGATTAGACATCGACACGATGCTTTGCGTGAGCACTAAAGGGCATTCCCACCTTGGGTCGTGCCTGCCCAAACAACGAGTATATATGCATGAAGGCATTTGTTGGAAGAAGGCATAGAAGAAAGTGTTATACACTGAGAGGGGGGTGAATCAGTGTAAAGAAATTTTAAAACTTTTCTTAGCTTGTCACAATTAACTACCAATTCATCATTCTACCAATCTCATAATCATTTCATAAACATCTTTCACTTCATCATTCACATAGCATAAGCATTTGAATCATCAAGAACCATAACACAAAAGAACACAACACCATATAATTTTGTAATATTTTTGTATTAGTTTTAGACCGGCTACAACCATGAGGTAAAATAAGCACCTACTGATACAAAGAGCACCTACTCTGCATCCAAGACCCTGCCTGGTTTTCTTAGACCCTACTGAGAAGGGTCTGAGGTATCCTAACCTCATATGCAAATCAAGCTTTCATTTACAACTTAAGCTTACTGGATCAACACATTTTCATCACTGTCACATCACACCAGCAATTATTTCTATCATCTCTTCAAGGAGCATTCATCAGCACTTCTTCATATAGTCACATTAACTCTTCATTCTATCCACCAGCATCTTGTCTTAATCACAAGCAATCTCTGTCACATTAGCATTCTGTCCATCAGCATCATGTCTTTAGTTGTAGGTGCATCACTACCATAAACTCACTGTCATATTCAATCTGTCGAGCATCTCACTGTGTCAGCACTGTCAATGTCATCAACCTGTCACTATCATCTGTCATATCATATTAGACTACTGTCACTGTCATATGAATGGTTGTCACTATCTTTCCAAGTCAATGTATGTCACTATCAAGCTATCACATAAAGATTCTATAACTGCTGTAGATGTCACATCAAGATATTGTCATTCAAGTTATCACTATCAAACCAATCAGTCACTAACACCGAAGTATCATTTTGTCAAATCAAGAGTTGTCACAAATCTCTAAATCAATCAAAGCTGCTGAACATACCATCAGATCTACAGTCAAACCTCAACTTACTAAATCATAGTTCATCTCATTCAACTAACTCCCCTATGACCTGTGAATGGTCTGCTCCAGCATGCAGATGATCTTCTTCTTAGATGCTAATCTATTTGGGAATTTAGTGCCAACGGTCTTGAATATTCTTCAACAATAGTCAACAACATCTTAAATATACTTGTCACTATTTGTTGCTTGTTACACATCCAAGGATGTCACTGTATATTTCATCATCACTTCATAATTGTATGTGCACTACTGTAAGGATGTCATCTGTATATGTTATTTAGGTATGCATTTGTCACTTCTAGGAAAGTCATGGAATATTCATCAACATAGGGTAGGCACCATCAAACATCATCAACCTCTGCTGACTTAATCAGACTTGAACTGTGCATACTACAGACTTAAAATAAACCTCAAACTTGAAGATGTCCTACACCACAAAGTTCCGGGCTGTGTAAAAGTTTACAACAAAATTTGTCCTTTAAGCTCTTATTGTATAAACTTCTTAAGGCACACATACATACCTTCACTGGCATAAGATCATTTTCCAGTATAGGAGTGCATCATTATTGTATCAAAATGCATAGACATCATCTTCAACATTGTCATGGAGTTTCATCATCATGCATCATCATCATGGACCATGTATCATCATAGTTTGCATAGAGTTCATATTTGCATGCATCATATCATAAAGCATCATCAAGGTGTATATCAAGGGGTTGTTCATCCCAAGAGTCTGCTCATGTCCTCTACAGTCATGTCAAGAAATTCTTCACATCCATGGTACCCAAGAAGCTTGGATTGATGACTATAACCCTAACCCAAAGAACTTGGACTGTATAGGTGACTATGTAAAGGTATCTAACAAAAGTGACAAACTCAAATTTCTGTCAAGTATGGAACTTTCATCTAATATGTGAATTCATATTGTGTGGTAGGTATGGTCTGTTTTTGTGTTGTGGAAGGTCCCAAGCAAGTGAAAGAACACAGACTGCTGTTGGTCAATCTTTGAGCTTCAAAACATCCAAAAATGACTTTCCAAGACACTGCTAGTCACCTCCGAGATCACCAACTGCTGTAATAAATTCGGACTGTTTAATCTGCAATTTCGAGATTGGTGTATAATGACTCCAAAAAATCTCAAACAAATTGCCTCAGTCCACGAAAAAAAATCACAGAGCTATCTCATCCGAAAATCCAGTCTGCTGCAAACTCGGGACTGTGGAAATATATGCTGGTCAAAACCCCAAAGAAGTCCACCCTTGACTGCTTAAATGTTGCTGCAAAATGAGAAGAAAACAAACCAAGACAAGTCCAAGATCGGATTGTCATAAACCACCAAAAATTTGGGATTGCTCCTTTGAAATTTGCGTCAGTCAAACGTCCGAATTTCAGAGTGGATATTCCTCCAATTTTTTGATCTATTTTTTGGATGTTGACATATGTGTTTATATACACATTAAAGTGGACAACTTCATGCTGGCCGACTTCTAGGGTGAGCAAGGTAAGTGTCTTATAATTTGAATTTTTATTATTTTGACTTTGAATTCAAATTTTATTTATTATTATTTTTATTTTTTTTGTTTAAATCAAATCAATATTCCACTTGTGTTACAAGACACACACTCATTCCTCACTATAAGGATTTCCTCATCAAAGGGTTGCCATTTAACCCACTAGGGCTTCCATATACATCTCACCATTCAAGGATCAAGCCCTACCATTGCATGTATTTCTTAATTATTGTTTCTTTGCCATATCATTAAAGTTCATAGGGTGTCCACCATATCATCAACACCAAGGGTGTAATAGGTGTCCAAGTGTCATCATCTTCAAAGTCATTAAGTGTCAACACCTTCACCACACCTTCAAGAGTACAAGGATCATCATAAGAGTGTATAAGTGTCAAACCGCCATCATATGTGTGTGGGTGCCTTCATCATGCCATCCAACCATGTCAAGTGCGAGTAGTGGGCTCCAAGACCATACCAAGGACCTTAACCACCTTCACCACACACGAGGACCTCCAAGGGTCAAGATATCTTCTGTGGGGATGCTAGGTCTTCTTCTGGGGTACCATGACATCATCATAGCATGAATGACCACATAATGGGTCATTAATGCTTCTCTAACACATCCAGGGTTTCTCCAACGTCCATTAAGGCTTCAAGACCATATCCAAGGTATTCAACATCATCAACAGAGTCTTAAACATCTTCAGCACGGTGGTGGCATCAAGATCCAGCCTTGTGGGTACAAGGACCTTGTCAACTGGGTACAAGGTGCTTCAAGGCACAAACCCACTCTGTAAGGGATCAAGGCACTGCAGGTGGGACTTGGTGGCACCAATGACATCCCATGGGGCCACTGCAAGTCCATGTTGGCATCAATGACAATTTCATCAATAGAAAGGAGGAAAGAACAAAGCCAAGCGCACTTGGGAAAATGACTCGGGAAGCACTCTAAGTCAGGAAGTCGTAGGGAAAACACTCTTCATGGGCTCGCTCAGTCTGTAGTTTAGGCTTGTGGAAGCGTTTTTCTTGGAAGACACCAA
Source organism: Pseudotsuga menziesii (assembly GCA_001517045.1). NCBI lineage: Eukaryota > Viridiplantae > Streptophyta > Pinopsida > Pinales > Pinaceae > Pseudotsuga > Pseudotsuga menziesii. The sequence continues at coordinate 12,658 of LPNX010460101.1, read as the reverse complement.
TGCGCTTGCAGAGTGAACCCATGCCAATTTAACGACATCTACAAAGGGTGCGATAATCGACGGTTGTAAGAGTTGGACGCCCGCAGAGGGGTCAACTTGGTATTCTTGTAAAGTTGTATCTTGGTGAGGATTTGTTGTGTAGCATCCACCAAGACTTCTATCGGTTTTTGGCTACTCCACCCATCATTCCTTTGCATGATGAGATATGGTTTGTTCCTTGGCTTCATCATTTCGTGCATTTGAGCTTCAAAGTTGACAATATGATATAAAGGGGGTTTTAAAAAATAAATTGGTAAAAATGGATACCTACAATATTTGGTGAAACTAGGGGTTTTCTTAATTGGAAATATATATTTGGAGGGGGGTTCAACAATATAATTTTAGGAGGCATTTTCCAATATTTAGTGAAATTAGGGATAGTCTTTAATATCCTTCGAACGATCATGCTATGTAACAAGTTCACTGAGTGAAGCCCCCATGTGTCTTACTCAGTGTTCCTAAGAAGAGACTAATTGTGTTTTGGGTGGTTACATGTAGAAATTCTAGAAACATAGTAATTTTTTTATGTACTACATGCTTAGTATGAGCCTGCAATTTCTATTTATTTTATTTGATTGTAAAAATAGACTATTATTTTATGCTTGATATAAGTCTGTAGACTTCATACTAGTCTTACAAAGGAGAATTTGTTGGCTATCACATTGGGAACTGGAATAAGGTTTTAAAAGTTGGGATTAACATGTGTGCCCTCTAGAGGCTTGCACCATGTTGATAATTGTCATACTTGGAAAGTCAAAATGAAACAACTTCTACAATCAAAAGGTCTATGGAAAATGTTCGCTGAAGCACAACCAATATTTGCAAAGGAAATTGAAATATTTGCTTATAGGAACAAACTTGATGAATACATGGGTTTGATTGGGATACATGATTTAGATAGTTAGCCGTTTCCTATTGTTGAATGTAAACCACCAAAACAAAGCTGGGACAAATTGAGTTCACTATTTGGAAAAGTCAACGAATTTCAAGCATTGAAATTGGAAGTTGAATTGTCATCCCTTGTACTTGATGATCATTCTTGGATTGAAGATTTTCTTACCAAATTCAAGTTGTTTCCGTCACAATTGAGAGGCTGTGGAAAAATCAAAATAGATGAAAAATGTATTTTTATAATTTCATCAAAGTTGAATAGGGTCAATTCTTAATAGACCAATAGTCTTGCATCTTGTTTAAGCATCTTTCAAGTGACCATGAGTGATATTTATGCTAACACTTTCCAAAATCCAATAGATCTCAATAAATTAAGTGCTAAAGAATAACAAGTATTATTATTATTACTATTATTATTATTATTATTATTATTATAAAGGTGCATGTTTAACTCGACGACAAATGCATACTTAGTAGTATAGTGTTTTATTTAATGTATTTTTCTTAAAAAGTCCATGCTATCATTTACCTATGTTGAAGGGATATTTTTAAATTTTACAATAGTAAAGTTAATGCACAATATAGTATAAATAATGTTTAAATAGTAAAAAACTAAATTTAAACATTCCAATAGGGTGCATCGGAGATTGGTTTTGTCATCTATGTTTTTCTGGTAATCAAAACAAAAAGTTTCTGAAACTGTTTTTGTCAACCATGTTTTTCCGGTAAAGAAAAAAAACATGGCAAACTGTTTTTTGTGCATGCTTTTCCCATAAAAAAAAGCAAAAAACAAAAAGAAAGCAATGATTTTCAGCCAAAGAAAACAAAAGCGACAATCGTTTAAGGAAATCTCGAGTATTTATAAGTTCTCTCTGGTATTGATCTAATGTGTGCCTGCTTGGATGTAGAAATTTCCCTTTTTTCTTAGATGTCTGTGATGCAGTGTTGGGATGTCATCAAGTATGCAACGGCAATTTTCTAAGGCATTGCGAGTATTTATAAGTTATCTAAGGCAATCACCTAAGGCATTGAGAGGTTGGATTCTATGTTTAAGGCATCTAGAGTCTTTATAAGTTCTCTCTAGTATTGATTGAGTTTGTTCCTTCTAATTGGATGTCTCTGATGCAAATATTTTTTAATTCATCTGATGACTTGAAGTCATTGAGTGCATTCGAAGTCTCTATTATTTATATTAATTGAGTTTGTTCCTTTTTTACTGGGATGCAATGCTTTTTTTATTTATCTCGTGATTTGAAGTCTCTAGGATTAATTGAACTTGGATGTTTGTGATGCATTGATTTTTTCATTTGTTTCTCTCTTCATCTCATGACTTAAGTCATGAAGGTAGTCCTTGTTCTCTATTAATTTCTTTGGATCATAATTTTGTATTCTATTTCCACAACGTCAATGGAGAGACCTCCACCAATTTTTTCTTCCTTTAACATTTAGTTTTCTCTAACTTTTAATTTACAGCTAATAAATTTAGCATAATATTGAAATGCATGTTTACTTAATGGAGTATGTTTCACTAATTTTCTAGTCTTGTTTTGTTGTACAAATTCTTGATCTATGTGAATTTTAATTTCTAAGATGCATATGATCATAAATATTTAGGATGTTTGTGATGCAATGCCGAGATGTTAGAAATATATAAGATGCAAATGTGTGCCTAAGATGCATATAATTAGAAATATTTAGGATGTCTATGATGAAGTGTCGGGATGTCATAAATTTATAAGATGCAAATGTGTGCCTGCTTGGGTGTAGATGTAGAAGTTTCTTTGTTTGCTTGGATGTGTGTGATGCAGTGTTTTGATGTCATCAAGTATGCAACGCCAATCATCTTCATCTAAGGCATTGAGAGTATTTATAAGTTCCATGAGGCAATCGTCTAAGGCATTGAGAGGCTTGCATGTCTAAGGCATATAGAGTCTTTATAATCTCTCTCTGGTATTGATTGAGCTTGTGATTATTTGTATGTATGTGATGGAGATATTTTATCATTCGCTTCTTTCTTCATACGATGACTCAAAGTTCAAGTCATCAATATTTGTGCCTGCTTGGATGTCTATGATGCATTGCTTTTTTTTTCATTCGATGACTTGAAGTTAGAGTGGATTTGAAGTATTTATAAGTTCTCTCTGATATTAATTTATGCCTTTGATGCAGTGTTTTTTTGCATAGATGTCTGTGTTGTAGTGTTTTATTCTTTTGCTTCGTTCTTCATCGCATGACTTTGCATAGATGTCTGTGTTGTAGTGTTTTATTCTTTTGCTTCGTTCTTCATCGCATGACTTCAATTCATCAAGTGCAGTCCTTGTTTTTTATTAATTTATTTAGATCACAATTTTGTATTCTTTGGATCATAATTTTGTATTCTATTTTAAGAGGTTTCTATTGGATTTTGGATTCCTTTAACATATATTTTTCTCTAACTTATAATTTATAGTTATAGCTAAGAAAGTTAGCAAAATATTGGAATGTATGTTTAGTCAATTAATTGTTGTTAATTGTTCATGGAAAACATGTAAGAACACTGTGTAGCAAATTTAGGAAATTGTGTGCTTGTTTTTACATGATTTGTATTGAATATTTTTTCACTATGCAGAATCCTTACCGTGGTGAACCAATGCTTTTGACTTATATTTACTTATTTGTGAATCATGTAGTGAATTTTCTTTTTCATTTTAATCTGTGTTATCTATGTTTGTATTCTCTGTTTTTGAATTTTCTTCATCTTAGTCCATGTTATCTTTGTCTGTATTCCCGGAAATTTGAATTTTCTTCTTTCATTTTAATCTGTGTTATCTCTGTCAGTATTCTCTGTTTTTTAATTTTTTTTCTCTGTTATCTCTGTTTGTATTCTCTATAATATTTTGGTTTTCATTTACAACCTATTGTGTCACTGCTTATTCTATGTTTTATTCTCGTCATGTATCTATGTTAATGTTTATGAATAACATTTATACAAAATTGATAACATTGATTATGGGATTTCTATTCCGTTTTTTCTTTGTCTATTATGTGCTTTCTTCTAGCTATAAGTTGTTGAATATTTTTCCTTTTCTTTTTAAGTTAATGTCCACTGTTCATGATCAACATACTATGTTTGAAAAATTATAATGAGGGATATTTCACTAACTTTCTGGTTTAGTTTTACGAATTCTTGATCTTTGTAACCTTTAATTTCCACATAAATATATAGGAATATAATTTGTTGATCTAAATTAACTGCATTTCTCATCAATACAATACAAAAAGAAAAGAAAAAAACAATGCTTTTATGTTAAAGAAAACAAAAGCAACGACAATCGTCTAAGGCATCGAGATTATTTATAATTTCTCTCTAGTATTGACGTCTATGATGCAGTGCTTCTTTTTGCATCTGATGACTTGGAGTCATCAAGTGCAGTCTTTGTGGTTGCTTGGATGTTTGTGATGCTCTGCTTTTGTTTTCATCTGATGACTTGAAGTCATAGAGTGCATTTGAAGTATTCATAAGTTTTGTATGGTATTAATTTATGTCTGTGATGCAGTGCTTTTTTGCTTTGCTTGGATGCTTGTGATGCAATGCTTTTTTCATCTTATGACTTGAAGTCATCGAGTGCATTTGAAGTATTCACAAGTTCTCTCTGGTATTAATTTATATCTGTGATGTAGTGCTTGGATGTTTGTGATGTAGTGTTTTTTTTGTCATTTTCTAAGTTCTTCATCTCATCAACTTCAAGTCGTCAAGTGCGGTCCATGTTCTCTATTAATTTCTTCGGATCATATTTTTGTATTCTATTTTGATAGGTTTCTATTGGATTTCTGTTTCTTTTAACAATTATTTTTCTCTAACTTTTGATTTACCGGTAAGAAATTTAGCAAAATAATGGAATGTATGTTTAGTCAATGAACGATTGTTAATTTGTTCATGGAAAGCATGTAATCAACATGTAGCAAATTTAGGAAATTGTGTACTTGGTTTTGCATCAATTATTTCTGTTTCCCATGATTTGTATCTAGTTTTTTTCTCTATGCAAAACCCTTCGAATTCAAATGCGTACATGGTCCTTACGATTGCATTTGACCTATATTAACTTCTTTATGACTCATGTGATGAATTTTCTTCTTCATTTTAATCCTTGTTAACTCTATCTATATTCCATGTTTTTGAATTGTATTCTTCATTTTACTCGTGTTATCTCTGTTTGTATTTCTTGTTATCTTTTGGTTTCTGATTATAACCTATTTTGTCAGTATTCCCTATTTTTGAATGCATATTTTGTTTTTCTTCTTTTTAATGTGTATGAATAACATTTATATACATTGATACCATTTATTATGGATCTCTAAATGTCTATTTTTTTCTTCTTTTCAGTCCTTTCTTCAAGCTATAAGTTGTTGAATTCTTTTTTTGTTCTTTCTTCTTTCTATGTCAATGTCCACTATTCATGATCATCTTGCTATGCTTGAACAATTATAATGGAGGTCGTTTCATTAACTTTTTGGTTTAGTTTTACAAATTCTTGATCTCTGTAACCTTTAATTTTCAAGATGTGTAAGATTAGAAATATACAAGAATATAATTTGTTGATTGAAATTAACTGCACTGCTCATCACTAGAATACAATCTAACAGTTTCAGGAAAATTTGTTGATCGAGTAAATTTCATGCTTACTTTTAACTTTTGTATTTCTTGTGACTTGTTTTACCCTTTTTGTTGTTTACTAATCAAAACTCTTAGAGGTGGAATCTCAAGAAAGAATGCTTGCAAGGTTATTTTATTTCATTTTTATTTAAAAGTTGTTTGTGTTTATTCGTCTATTTTTCATGCTAACTGGTGTTATCTATGTCTATGCATTCCTTCTTGTTGAATACCTACTCTGCATTTTCTTCTGATAATGCCCATATTTCTATATGGTTAATGATCAACTTGTTTTGTTTGAATAACATTAATAGAGATAGCGTACCCTGATTTTCTATCCTTTTTAATCATTCCTTGTACACTAGACTAAAAATTTAGTAGGATATTGGATGTTTTATTCTCATATCTTATAAATAGAATAGGGGAATAGGGGAAAAATCTATGAACTTGAAAGATTCAGTTATGAATTAGTGGTCTTCTATGCCCTGTGATTCAATTTTTTTTATTAGTGGTCAGGCTATGCCCCGTGATTCAAATCTTGTACTCGTGATCATATATGCCTTGTGATTCAATTTTTTTCATACTTATGCAATAAAATTAAAGGTCAAGTACTTTCAAGGTGATGTGTAATGCCCCATATTAACGTTAATTAAAGTTTATTAGTAAATACTTTTATTAAACTAAACTTATACCATATTAATGTTAAATTAAAGTTTATTAGTAAATACTTTTATTAAATTAAACTTATACTATATTAATGATTAAAGTTTATTAGTAAATACTTTTATTAAATTAAAACTAATTATTTTACTGACTTTACAAATGCGTAAAAACATTAAAATTGGTAATATATGACATTTTTGACACGTAAAAGTTAAG
>LPNX010460074.1:24386-42138 GCA_001517045.1 Pseudotsuga menziesii | reverse complement strand
GCCCAGCTAGAACTAGGATAGAAAGCTCCTTGTGGAAACAAGAACAAGATATACCTAATGGATATTGTCTTCTTAGTTTCAGCTGTTCGGTTGCCTTGCTGCTCAAGAGATTAACTGCACTATTTTCCTCTTTGAGCACAATCCACTGGACAATGCAATCTGATGTAATAACCATGATACTATACCTGGAAAGAGCCTTGTTGGGTTTACTGATTGTAAAGCATGTAAACTCGAAAAGAAGAAAATATAAAAACAAGCAACTCAGCTTCTATTTTCATATTTCAGGAAGGTTATCCCATATTCAAGCACAAGCAGCATCACAGAGACAACTAAGAGTTACAGAAATACCTGTCAGATATCTCTGCAATCCTATCTTCCCAAACAAACAATCCAACAATCGTTCCTGTAGCTTGTAAATTTGAAACCTTCTTCAGCTCTTCTTCATTTGATTTTAGAAAATGTAAAGTATTCAAGCTATCAGATACTGCAAGAATATTCCATTGATCCACCCAAACACCATGCAGCAACACTGTAGATTCAGGCAAAGCTGAGGTCATGGAAATGCAGATGTTAGGCACAGATGATGACTCTAGGCAATGAAATAGATAAAACATTACAAGTTCAAACAAACAAACACCATTCCACTTGAAAAGACAATCGTATTATTCTCCAAAGTAATAGTTTATTCATGCATAAAACTCTCTTGAAAATGAAAGTATTTTAATGTCCACTAATTATTATAATGTCAGTGGGAATAGGAAGAACAATCTTTGACAACAGCAATAAGGAGATACTAGATAAGATAAGACAAGATAATTTTATTAATGTCCAACAAATAGCCATAAAAGTAGGTCATTGGGACTGTGTAGTACCATGATAACAATACAAAGTGGGAGCATAAAAGTAGCTCCTATAAAAGGCTAAAAACATAGCTCAAAACAAACCCTAGCTGTATAAATGGAGACCTGATCTCGGAGAAAAATATATACAAGGAGAGATGACAACAGCTGATCCGAGAAAGGAGAGTGGATCTGAAACGACAAAATCGTTTCTTAAGGAAATAACCAGCACAAATAAGCCAGATTACAGTGATCCATGAATATAATAAGATATGATTGATAAAATAATAGATGATATTACAATGAGAATGTTTGCTTGTATAAATACCCATGCTGGGTGCCCTTTCGTAAAGAGGCATAACCTTTCATCAAGGTGTCTCTTCATTAAGTATTTAGTTTATTTAATTATTAATGATTATACACGTTTATTTATTTATTTATATATTTGTTCATTACATTGCCTTTCCCTTAAGGGAAGCTTTGTCCTCAAAGCTTCATTGAAAACCAGGCTTACGTCTGATTTCTTGCTTGTAATGTCATTTTTTTATCTTTTATTTTAGTACTTGTGACACTTGACAAAATGAGGCGATACGAGTTACAAATTCCAAAGAAAAAATGCCACCTCATTTGTAATGTGGTCCATCCGAGATCTATTTTTATCGGAGGTGATTGTTGATCGTCTTGTTGGATAAATCTTCTTGTTTTCTGCTCAAGTTGTATATTTTGTGTTCTTTCGCTTCTGAATTTATAACCCCTTTGTTTATCTTCATTTTGACCATGTCGTTGGTCAAAATGCTTTTTGTAGTTTGGGTGTCCGTAAGGAGTTCTTGTTGCTTGTTTTTCTGCTAGATTGACTTCATTTTGAACTGTGATGGGAACCGAATTTGTATTTGCTTCTTCTTCCTCATCTGCAATTAGTTTTCCGGATAGTCTAGATGCTTCCTTCTGGATTTGAACTAATTTGTTCTCTAATAGATTATTATTATTTTGAATCTCCTCAAACCATTCGTCTTGCAGTTGTTTGCCCCTTTTTAAATTCTCAATTTGTTCTTCTAGTTCTTGATTAACTTTCTTCATGGCGGAATTTTCTTTGTCCCTTCCCAGTAATTTACTAATTTTTGCTAGAGAGCTTGAATCTTCTCTTCTAACTTTTAACTGCATTGAACTTATCTTTTACCTTCTTGAGTTGCAAAAGTAATTTCTGATTATGATCTCTTAAACGAGATATCTCTTCTTCTATACTTGCAATAACCTTGTCGAGATCCTTGTGTATCGTCTGTATTGATTTCCCATCTCCTTGCGACATCACCTTTGATATTTCTCTAAAGTCTTCAAAAGACGTGACTTTTGATTCTGACTTCATGTTAATGTCCTTTAATGTGATTTTCTTCTTTTTGTACGGAAATATCAGAAACTTCTTTTCAGCATTTAAGATAAAAGTCTCCAATGTTTCTATCCACAGTGATCCCAAAATTAGGTCACCGTCACTACTCCACAAATATCTAACTATAAACTGTGAGACGTCAGTATAATCTCCAATGTTCCATTGTAACTCTCTTATTGCATCTCTTTAGTATTCCAAAAGTCTAACCTTTCACCTATATTTGACTCCGGAATCGCTAACTCGTTAGCAAATTCATCACTAATATAATTATTGCATTCGCCGAGAGCAATAGAAATAGTAATCTCTTTCCCTCCTCCTTTATTTGGAATAACATTGAAACAGAAGTTTTTAAAGTGCTTGGAATCTTCCTTGTTTTTCGCCATAAGACTCCATTTTCTTCTTCTGTCAAAATATAATATCTTCTTCAACTTGTACACTTATGCAAAAAAAAATCTTGCTTTCCTTTTTGTTATTTTTTTTTANTATATATATATATATATATATATATATATATATATATATATATATTTAGTGAAGTAATTAAAATATATATATATATACTCTCAAATAAAAATGCTTTAATATATTCATACCAATGATGGCTCAATATAATAAAATATTGTTTTTAATGGGCCACCTTTTATTTTTTCCGAAGTCTTTGAATGTTCACCACTTCTATATATCAATTTACTTAAATATATTAATTTGCCCTTTTCTTAAATATATATTATGATAACTTTAATGGCATATAGTATAGTAATGGATATTTTTAACCAATGGTGACGTTTTCTTTGTCCTTTCGAATTCACAATGCTTCAACTTAACAGTCAGTTACGAAAATGATATAATGTTGTCCAATGGGTCACGACTTATGGACAATGCGTCTCCAATTGTTTTGCAGGTCGTGTCATGAAGGTGAGGGCACGGAGTAAGGGATGAGGAGGGACGTGTAGGGTGGAAGCGAATTTCAGTGAGAGGTAACGCGATGGGAGTGGGGAGGTGCGGAAGTGAGAGGAGGGCGTGCAAGCGTACTGGCCGCAGGTGTACTAGGATGCAGGGTGAACCAAGATGAGAATGGACATTGAGCAGAGATGGGGGGTGTTTACGCGAGGAGGTGGAGCGTGTGAGAGGGTGTTGCATGAGGGAGGTTGGTGTGCAGGGCGTATACAATGGTGAATAGAGAATGGAGGGTGTAGAGGAGAGAGAGGGAGCAACGCGGAGGGTGAAGCGCACAGAAAGGGTGCTACACACAGAAGGTTGGTGAGGCAGGAGGACACGGGCCCGAAGGGAGGTGGGAGAACTGTGGGGGGAAGGGAGAGAGAAAACGAAGATATGGAAGAGCACAAAGGGGAGAGTGAGGGAGCTGAGAGGTGGAAGGGCGCAGGTAGTTGAGAGGAAGGTGGACAGTGAGTGGGAGAAGTGCGTGGGCTGCGGAGAGAAGAGCGTGGGGTATGGCGTTTGTGGAGTTGTGGCGTGTAGTGAGTAGCGCAGCAGAGGTGTGAGAAAGGGAGATGGAAGGCTAATTTTTTTTTAAAGCCAACAAACCCAAGAAATTTCAGACAAGGACTGAATTTGACGGTCACAGGCTAGATCAGATAAAACAAGGCTCTGATACCACACGAACGACAAAATCGTTTCTTAAGGAAATAATCAGCACAAATAACTTAATAAGCCAGATTGCATTGATCCATGAATATAATAAAATATGATTGATAAAATCATAGATGATATTACAATGGGAATGTTTTCTTGTATAAATACCCATGTTGGGTACCCTTTCGTAAAGAGGCATAACCTTTCATCAAGGTGCCTCTTCATTAAGTATTTAGTTTATTTAATTATTAATGTTTATTTATTTATTTATATATTTTGTTCATTATAGGATCCGAGAACAGTGATGCAAAAATGGCAAAACTAACATTGTCATGGGCCGTTGGAAGCACTAGAAACACTATAAGTATTGGGAGTGTTCCCCTATCATACGAGGCCGAGTGAAGGAAGCTCAAAAGAGAACTCTGTCTAGAGGAATTACAATGGGTAGTGCGTCGCTGCCTAGAGATGGGTGCTTAATGCTACCTCCTAGAAAAAGTCGTTCAGTGTAATATCAGTATCTAGATATTCTCAAGTAATTCGAAATAAACCCATCATTTCTTAAATAACCCACATATTGAATAATTGATAAATATATTGATGATGTTTTTACAATTACAATAGTAGGGCTTATATATAAGCCAATTCATGCATTTTCAAACATAAAGGCACGTCACTTGACTTTTCCTAATTAATTAATTAATTATTTCTAATTATTAATTATTAATTATTAATAGTAATAGTAAGAATTAATATTGATAGTTAATGTTATTATTTTATATATATTTTTATATTATATATATATTTTTATATAACATTGCCCTCCTCTTAAGTGATTAAATTTTCCTTTAATATTCAAACTAGGGCTAATATTAAATAGTGCATGCAAAATCTCTACTGATAACCAAACATGAATATCTTTTACAGCATGCAACGGAATATAAAACTGAGAAGTAAATCACATCACATCACAATATTGACACTATTATTTAGGGTATGGAAACCCCCGGAAAAACCCAAGATGGGAAAACCGATGCAACAGTCAAATATAGATTTTATAATGAGAAAATATGGAACGCTAACAATCACTGCAAATTCACACAAACCTGGCGAATGTAGTAACCGGCAGAATCACTGGGAAAAACCCCAGCTAAACCTCAGCACCCCCCCGCGTGAGTGTATGGCCTAGCTGTACAACCTCCCACACGTGCGGATCCATACCATCGTATGCCTGTACGGAATCCGTATGGTCTATACAACAGCTGTACGAAATTTGTACGATCTTGTACGGCCTCCCTCTGCAGTTGCTTCCTGTCGATCTGTGTAGGCTCTGTCCTATCTGGCAGCTCAGTGATCTTGTTGCTCAATCCTCCGTCTTCCGAGCTAAATCCTCTGTCTGACTTTCTCTCCCTGCTTGTATCCTATCTCTATTGGAATGCAAGTGTGTGTGTCCTCTCCACCAATTGACCTTTCTTTTATAACTTTAGGTAAAGCGAAAACCCTAATTTCACTTTCACTTAAAGTCAATAAATAGTTAGATCACTTTAATTTATTTTCCAAAGTAAACTTAGGAAAAGTAAATTAAATACAACTAGCGTCCTGATTTAAATCTTCTGCATGCAAGGACACATGCATGCAGGAAGACCTTCCTTGTTGCTGCTATTTTAACAAGGGAAGATTTGACCTCAAAGCTTGTTGAAGACAAGGATTACGTCTGATTTCTTGCTTGTAAGGTCATCTCGCGATATTTTGTGTTAATATCTATGACACTTGATGAAACGAAACGATATGAGCTACGAATTCCCAAGAAAATAGGTCGCATCGTATGTGAAGTAGTCCATCTAAGATCTATCTTTATTGGAGTTGTTTGTTGATTGTCTTGTTGGATGGAACTTCTTGTATTCTGCTTAGTTTGTTGAATTTGAGTACTTTCTTTTCTGAATTCATAACTCTTCTGTTTATGCTCATTTTGATCATGTCGTTGGTCAAAATGATTTTTATAATTTGGGTGTCGATAAGAAGTTCTTGTTTATTGTCTTTTTACTAGATTGGCTTCTTTTTCAAGAATGACGAAGACTGGATTTGTATTTGCTTCTTTTTCCTGAACTTGGCTTTTTGAGTCCGAGGGATTTGATGTCCTCTTCTAAATTTGCTCCAACTTGTTCTCCAACGAAACTTTAGCATTCTTAAGATTCCTAATCATTTCTTCTTGCGCTTTCTTATCATCTTTAATCTTCTGAATATGATCCATTAGATCTCATTTATGATTCTTAAGGCGACCATTTTCTTCGATATTTTCTAATAGTTTCTTCTAAAGATCTTGATTCTCTTCCTCTAACTTTTGATTGTCTTGTGCTTTATCCTTTGGTTTCTTTATTTGAAGAAGCAATTGATGGTCATGATCTCTTACACAAGAGATCTCGTCTTCTTTGTCCATGGCGACTTTGTCGAATTCTTTCTGCATTTTTGTTATTGAAGATAATTACAAAATCTAAATAAAAACAATGAGACAAGGACAAATGAAAGATCATCCATCAAAGGAGAAGAAGAAGATTGAAGACCAAAAAGAAAACCAAGAGAAAGGGCACGATTTTCAAGAAGAGAGAAAGCAGCACAATTCCCTAGGCAACTGTAGCAGCCGTACCTGTGCATTTATTGCAGTCGCACGTGTAGGGCTCAATTCCCAAGAAAGTGGCTCGAACCCCAAGAAAAGTACAGCCACATTAAACGCAGACCGTACAGCATTAATTGCAGCACAAGTGGGCACAAAATTCGAGGCAAAAAAGTACATCAGACCGTATAGTCCGTACAACAACTTTTAGGCACGAATTTCGAGGTTGGTTCATATTTCAAGATAATTTCTGTTTCTGAGTAATTTTTGCTGTTATTTTAGATTTGGAAAATTTTCCCTGTGAGGGTTTAAAGATAAATTTCAGTCTACTGAAATTTCTAATCTTCTTAATGAAAAATCTTCTTCTTAGGGTTTTCCCCAAGCAGTGGGGTTTTGCCCGGTCTGTTGACCAAAATTCTGTGTTCATCTGCATAAAATGTTTCAGTATATGGCAAAATTTTGAAGTGCATTTTCAGAAGTGTGATTTTACTTGTCATTATTTTTAAGTCAAAACCCTAGATTCTAAAACTGTTTGACAGATGAGTGAATAAACTATTTCATTTATTAAGTCAAGATTTTCTTCAGTGCTCCTCCGTCTCAACCTCTCAAAGGTGAGGTACTTGGTAGATCCTGTCTGACCGATGGAGCTGGTGAGGAGATGGTGAGAGCCCACTCTAAATTGGCCTAAAGGTAAACAAAGAGCATGTGCTCAATGTCAAACACTGTAAGGGGGCTGAACAATGAGACCGTCCCTCAGATCCAAGAAGCATGTAGCATAGAAGGCCATTGGGACGTAACCCCCTGGACGGTTGATCGAAGTAACCTCCACAAACTTTCTATAAATGTCATCTTTGGTGATTTTGTTCAACAACTTCCTGATAGGTAGGAGATATCAAAGTGTTGAGGCCTGGAAATTCGCATGCAACAACATCAAGGGATTCTCCTCAGTCAATGTTCCCAACTAGCCCGTGACTGTTTGGTGTAGGGAATCCGTCCGGTTTGCGGTTCGGCTACCGTAGGTCAAGTAACAAAAACAAAGGGTTTTACTGGTTGCGGCCCGGCCCACCGTATATATTTTTGTATTTTTTACTTTAAGTATGATATGCAAGTGCCTATCTAAGATGCAGATTGATAAAGAATGCAAGGAGTGGTCACAATGTGATGCGCAGGTTCTTACCTCTCGTTTTAGACACTCTCACATCTAAATCACACACAACTAAAAAAAACAACACTAACTAAGTTGTCCCTAGGCAGCAAGATATTAATTCATGAGTAATATAATACTGTTCACATGTTAAGATAAATCACAGATAGCTATTCTTAGAATCAAAACACATAAACATGAATAAAAATATACACGACAAGATAGCTCATCAACTATTAAAACCTCCATTACTCATAGTGGAAATTATCACAGAATAAACCAAAGAACATTCAAATGAGAACATAGGTTCAGAAAGTTAGAATGCTCTCACAGTTAATGAAACACAGTTGAAAACGAAATAGTTCCCCTTCAACATTGTTCATTTTATCACATTCGAACATTCCACACAGCACCTTCTCCAACAGGCAAAATTTGTAATTTATTATTGTAAAACGAAGTAGTTCCTCTTGCAACAAATGGTTCACAAGTTTCTCCAGGGAAAAAGCCCCCATTTCCTCTAACTTTCCTATCTTTATACAAAAACAACAAAGCCTTTGGGTTGCCCCGCCCCGTGACCTTTCGGCTCCCCCAACCGTTTTAATCTCACAGTTTTGTCAGTTTGTGAGTGCTCATGATTTAGGCAATACGTTACATTTCGGATTTAGTCTTATGAGTACTTCATAAAACGGGACCAGCTCGGTAACTGATGAACCTTTTCCAAGCCTAGGCCTCTGTTGCTACCAATTCCGCTTTGTCTTGTATTTGTCCTTTTTAAGATCCCGTTGATCTCAGAACATCTCTGCCTATCACTTTTCAGCCAACTTCCTTCCGCTTTGTCCTTCAGCTATGTCTTCTTTGCAGCAGTAATCTAAAGAATCTTCTAAGTCCGTCTGCAGTCAAAACAAAAATTCATCATTAATTCGGACTGCATCTTTTCAACAAATGTAAACCATACTAACAATAAAACTAATCATCAAAATGAGGCCCTGTACTGCGCTCTCATCAAGAAAACCTTAAAAAGAATCAAAAAACACCCCCGCCCACAAGAGGGGTTAAAAACTCACAAAACGGCGGGAAAAAACCCTATTGGCGGCTTGAACCATTAAAGCATTGGCAGGATAGTCTTACTCACAGCCACAACGGCGGGCTTCAGACGGACAACGAGTTCCGCAGGACCATTAAGTGTATCGGCGTCGAAAAGACTAAATGCCAAAGCATCAGGCAGAAAAGCTCCCTGTCGGCAAATGGAACGACATAAACGTCGGGAGGTTAGTGCATTATGCAGCCGCAATGGTGGAAGATAAAAAGACTACGAGCTCCGCGGAAAATAAACATATCGGCGAAAATCGTAACAAAACATCGACGAGTAGAGCAGTTATATGGCGGACATTTAGTTCGCTCGGGAGCCGCAATGGCGGAAAGCAATCAGATTACAGCCTTCGATCAAAGTCATAAACTTTCCAATATGGCGCAGAAACATCATGAAAACGTTAAGTGTTCGGAAAATCTTAGGGTTGTGCAACGGTCTAAAAAGCTTGTCTCATCTCCAAAACAGCGGCTTCATACAGATCAAAAACCCCAACTCAAACTTCAACCAACCTTCGACAGCGCACAGTGAGTCAAAATAATAACATCACGGCATCAGAAAAGTCAAAGCTATCCGTTAGAACATTCATCGTTCAGCTTCCACAACAAAGGCTCCGTAGGGAAATATGGCTCCGATGCGTTGTTTAAATGGCCTCCGAACAACCAAACTAAAAATGTTAATTTCGGCTGGGCAGCGATGAAAAGTTTGTTTCACCTCCGAAACAACGACGAAAACGAGAAATAGACTTCCGATATCAAAGAAAGAAATCACAGATCAAAGGACAACATTTCAAATCAAACTTCAAATTCCACAACCCAAAGCAGTTTCAGACATTAGCAATTTTCCGAAAAGCATGAAACAGTTGACCTCAAAAAACAAACCAAACTTGTAGCAGAGGGAATACAAAAATAGAGTTCATGGATTCAAACAATTTTAGGCAAGATAAAAATAAAGAGGAGGGTCCAAAATTTCAAAAATTTGGGAAAACAGTTGCAACTGCAACAGAAAGCACATCCAAGGAATACCCAAGTGGAGGAAGTCAGTGCATCGCAATACTGACAAATGCTAAAAGATTCGCAATACCTACAAACCAACGTCTAAGGCGACCTAAAGGGTTAGCTAAGGCAATGGCATCTGAAGAGAGATAGGCCAAGTATGGTTATCGATCACACCCCTTCACCGTGTCGACGAAGCTTCGAAGGCAGTGTAAGAGAGCAACAAGACTGAACACAGCCTCAAGCCAAAAAGGTCGAGCGCCAAACTTTGAGAGCACAATGGGATGAGGTACTGTGACACTGTTTGTTTGCATATGATGATGTGACGAACGAGGAGGATCTACACCCTGTTGAGGCCCAATCACAGTCAAGTAGGCATGGCCACCACACCTCAAAGCCATAGAGGATTGTGGGTTGAATGACAGTATCCATGAGAGACATATTCAATGAGAAATCCTGAAAATGGTGCCTAAAGCGTTGTCTCTTTAGAATGGCTAGGGATCCATATCCTTTATTAACATGGGGTTGAAGAGCATGTTGTAGGCTAAAACAAGCTCCAGTGAACTAAACCCCCAAAGAATTTCCTAAGAATTTATAAAATCTATAGTTCGAGATACGAAGTAAGAGACTTACCTCAATAGCTTTCTAGCTTTAATGTAATTTCATGCATTCTTTGATATCCCCATGACAATCTCTCCCTCATAGGATCAGAGCTTCGACTTTTCTAAATATCCTTGCAATGAGTATGGCCATTTGCCATGCTTGGTTCAGATCTAACATAGGATTGCTTAGAAATAATTCACAAAATTTTATTTAGACACTCCGAATGGTAAGTTTGCTCCCACACTCTCGCAAAAACTCCAAGTGGGACATTTCCTACTGTATCCTCTTGCAAGGGATGCCCGTAAATGCACTAGGAATCGTTTCCCTACAAAGGGGATGTCCCTTTTAGAAAGGGTACTCTGACAAGTACCCCATGAAAAAGGGTACACATAGGTGCACACCCTCAAAAAACAGAATTTTGTGAAACAAAAAATAGAAAGAAGATAACCTCAAAATGGTGCCTATCTTACCCTAAAACCTAATTCCTACCCTTTATATATACCCATTCACTTATATTTTCCATTTACATTACATTTCATTTGCCTTTAATGTTGTAGATAATAGTCATGTTGTCACGTACATAGCAGCAGTGCTGCTATGATGCAAATCAGCTTGTCAGATGCATAAGCTAGTCCTATTACATGAGCGGAGCATATGAATGATCAATGGTGGAGTTATATTTTCCAAGTTATTCAAAGGATGAAGAGCATTTATACAGTTCCCCTTGTCATGACTTAGCCCTTTATGAGCCCATTGAGATTTTATTGGATGGGTTATGGTTCATTGAGCAAAGCAGTTGTTGGTAGTTGTTGGTCCACTTTCCATTGCCATCATTGAATAAGAGTTGTGCTTCAGGATTATTTCAAAGACAGGTGTATGATTGAGTATGAATACCGCATGTATTTGGGTGTTATCATTTGTCTCTTTTACCTATCTTAGTAGCTTTGACTTGGCATTTAGTGACATGTGGTGGTGATCCTGTGTTGTTATTATGTTTATTATTCACTTGTCATCATGAATGGTTGAGTAGTTCCAATTGTAATTCTTTAGCATATGCTCATTGGTATTGCCCACTTTATACAAACCTAATTATCATCCTTGTTATGCCTGATATAGGGTTTCAATTCAAGGCATCATTGATTGAGTCATTGTCTAGATCATTTGTGTGTGTCTTGTTTTGTTCATTGGCCTTCATTGGTTAACAAGGGTCTCCCCCTTGATCTTGCTCTTAGTTTGATCTAAAGTGACAAGAGCCCTGTTGCCCACCTATTTCGACTAGGTGGCAACCTCATGTACATTGAAGATATACATTCTGTACAGTTTGTACCATGGAAATTCCTTGGGATTTTTCACTCAGCAGAGCATTTTTGCCCCTTTTTCATGAAATTTTCGCTCCCCTACGTCGAATAATTAATGTAATTCTATGTACTAGTGTGGGTCATATGCTATCGATGCCACACCATGGACCTTATTATTAGGGAAGTCCCCTTCATCGAGTGTTTTTTTTCTCTTCCGATTAATCTTGTTCTTTAACGATTTTTATTGGTTGGGTTTTTCACTCAAATCCTCCAAAGTGGTGAACGGGCATTCTAATAATCGAGTCCATGGGATGGCTAAGGGTTCAAGATGTTATTCATGACCATGCTAGACATCTCCTATAGGCTTTGCAAAATTTCGTTCATTTTTTATATTTTTATTAATTTTTTTTTCTAATTAACTAACTTCACCATTTGGTGGTTAATTAATTGGGTTTTGATGAAATAATGTAATTTCTTGAACCTTGGCATTTTGTAATAGGGACTATGAATGCAAATAAAAACGCTATGACACCGCCTAAGCCATTGGTTCAAGTCCCATGTCATTTTGACAAGGGGTTAAGAAGTTAGACCAATTTTGGTTAAGACTGGGTATTTTTTCCTAGGAAATTAATTTAATTTCCTAGAGTGAAAAATTAAATTATTTGATTTTGAAGGAAAAAATCAAATAAGGCCATGGTAATTAAGTTTGAGGGATGGCTAAGCATAGTCACTTTTTATTTAAATAAACACCCCTCCATGATCAAAATAAAATTTTAAAGATCTCCTAAGAGGGGCGCCCCCTCTTGTCTTAATAAAAGATAAAATAAAAAATAAAAAATAAAACATTATAAATAAAACATTAAAAAATAAAAGATAAAATCAAAAATCAAAAAATCAAAATTTGTGTCAGAGGAGGCCCCAGATAAAAGTTAAAAAATAAAAGATAAAATAAAAGATTAAAAACTAAAAATTAAAAATTAAAGATCAAATATAATATTAAAAATAAAAATAAAAATAAATCAAAATTTGAGTCAAAGGAACTACTCCCAAGGTGGGCGCCTAGTCATGGAAACCCTAGATCTAAGACTTAAGCTTCATTGTGACATGGATCTATCTTTTTTACCAATGATTTGAAAAGGCACCCTTGCTTATGATTGGTGGATGGCTTGCAAAGTCAACAAACTTAGATCTAAGGGTGGAGGAGAGCTAGAGTTTAGATCTACGTTTTGAACCCTTGATTTGGGAGTGGGTTTGGGATCTTTTCAACTATAAAAGAGAGGCCCTTCCTCTCATTTTTTATCATTCTTTGGAGCATGGTTATGCTGCCAAAATACTCTCTCTTCTCCCTCTCTTCTCTATTCTTCTCTCTCAAGTTTTCTTTAGCTATTGTAATGTTGTTGCCCTATTGGGGTTTATAATACATCAATCTTTGGAGGATACATTTGTTGGTGCACCCATTTTGTGGCTTGAAGAGTGAGGTAACTATTTATGGTTGGTTATTGTTGCATTATTTACCATAGAAGCTCTCCACAAAGGTTTTTGTAGAGAGACTTGTAGGTAGAAGTTTTTATATTTGCGCTTGTGATTAACATTGTAAGATTTTGCAAAAGTTTTTGCATGATTTATGATGTTCTCATCTCTATGTGTGAGTTTTGCAGCTTTAGCTAAACTCTTTACAGGGATCCAAGCTTGAAAAAGTTCTCCCTCCAAGGCCCTAATCTTTAATCTTGTTTTATGTTTTAGGAACTAGTATTTTTGTTATTGTTTAGTAGCAAAATATAGTTTTCTTTAATAGATCCATGTTATATTTTTATTATATATTTCAGATCTGATTTCTTACTGTGTTTTAGGTGGCTGGAAATGCAATTTTCAGCCCTCTAATATTCAATTTTCTAATATTTTAAAAACCAGATTTTTACTGTAAAATTATTGTATTTTTATATTAACATTTTCTAACTTCCTTTTGAGTTTTTTGTCATTTTCCTGCAAGCTTTCTTTGTTGGTTTTAGCAGGTTTTACAATTTATAAGGGGAGGTTCTGCCCAAATCACATCAAAAACACCTCAACTTGCAATTGGTTTCAAAAGGGTTCAAATCCTTATCTTCTTACTCCATTTTTTAGCTATTTGTAAGCCTCAGGAGAGTCTTTTTGTGGGCATTTCTCTAAGAGCTTTTAAAGTAATTTGTAATCATATTGTAATTAGGTAGGAAGTAGATCACTAGTTGTACTTTCATTTTCAAGTAGATCTAATATTTTTTCATTTTTTTTTTACCCACCTTTTCCTTTAGGGAGATTGATGTGTGGTTAGTATATTTTGTTTAGATTAGTTTACTTTCAAGCATTTCTTTTCCAAAAGAAGCATTTAATTAGATCCTTACTTTTTGACACCTAGTTTACTGTTTTGAAGGAATATACAACCTAAACTGTCCATGTATCATCTGCCCTCCGTTATCTCCCGTTAGGGAACTCAGCAAGGGTATGAAAAGCAGAAAGGCTTAGGGGCTTTAGGAAATCTAATTAGCTCAGATTTCTTTCCTGCAAATCTTCAAGTTTCTGCAAAGTAAATTTATTCTATTGTCCAGAGATCAAGTACCGGCTCCTCCCATAAGGGATAAAGCATAGGTTGACTCGGTTGATTGTTTAAATTGTAATTTACTTGTTGCACTTTATTTACTGTAAGTCAATCTGTAATTTACTTTTGTACTTGCTTTCATAAATTGGAAATTAACCAACTTATTTGGCCCCTCCTCTACTCGGTCATCGCCCTCCTGGGTCTTTTGAGAAACGACGAGTGGTTGAATAAGTTTCAGTAATAGGCATCCACTTCCATATCGTTCTCTTCAACTAAAAACGGGTGACCTTGGAAGCTACAAGGGGTGAGAGATCGTTGGGGGTCTCACGGCGTTCGCGTCCTCCTTGTTGAGCACCGGGCACTTGGGGTTTGACCTGTGGATCTACGAGTGGACCTGTTTCCACTTTTTAGAGAGCCTAGCACTCCCTCTTTGATTTGAAGGATACAAAGTTGGAGTAGTCACACCACCGGATCTAAAACGTAATCAAAGACTTCAACTTTAATAAAATTTATTAAAACGAACCAAGAGACATTGCAAAACGCCTTACCCACATTTATGTTTCTGTATTTGCTTCAAAGTCCTTGCTTTTCAAGGCTTTCATTTTACAAGTACATCTTGCAAGCATCTCAATTTCATTTCAGTACCTTGCACTTTCAAGTATAATATCTTTAAAGAACTGTGGCACGCTTGAGTAAAACATTGTTTAATCTTGTAACTTGAAAGCAATCTGTCGTTTGATCTGTGGCAATTGTTCATCCGGTGTATATCATGTTTCCTTTCAACTATCATTGTATATTTGGTTAACCATTCTTTAGCACTCATTCATATTGTGTAATTCATTTACATTTGTAGAGCTTGCTTAGCTTAGACAACTGTGAATAATCATTCTTAATTCTTTTGTAAGTTTGTACCTTGTAACCTTTTGACTCCATTTAATCTAGGCACTGATCTTGTAACTTTGTAACCTTAATCAAATAAAATCCCTTTAACTAAATTGTTAATAAACCTTCCTATAGGGACTACCCCCCTTGGCTCTATTGGGATTTGGCCTAAACGGAGGAGTTGGGAGACTGTGGTGACAGTGGTCCCCAGCTCTAACTTGCCCCCAATAACACACAAAGTGGGTTGGAGACTTCCTCGTGTCATAAAGTGTGTATTAGGCGACAACAAGCCCATCCAATGTGACAACTACTCCATCAGTAGTGGACAAGGCCCTTACAATGTCACTTGGTTAGTTGCCCCACCTCTACCGTCCTTGATAGGATAGGATACCTTTAATGGCAGCTACATCATAAGTGATAACAAGTCACATTTAAAACATAGAACTTAGATCAATAATGAATGCTCACTAATAAGTGATGTAATAATAGCAATGTTACAAATATCGTGTCGGCGAATATATCGCCGAGGGTCCAAAAAGATATTATCGGATTTATCGGCGAAAATGTCGACAAACATCGGCAATATATCGGCAATGTAAAAAAGTACAAAAATATTCATTTTTTTTCAATTTTCTAAACATCTAAAGCAACAAGAACATCAAATAAACACATTGCTACATGAATATGGAAATAAAACCGATATATAAGATGTATAAGAGGTCTAGTGATACATCACACATCAAAAATGAATCGTGTCTTGGATCTTGAATCCCCGACTCATGAATCACCAAAAAAATACAGTCAATGTTTTATGTAATATGTAATATGTATCTCATATGCAATGAAATCAACCAAATAAAGTAAACTATGGATTCCTTCTACCCCTTTTACGAGCAAAGGTAATCGCTCTAGTAATGGCTCTGCCTCCAGGGCTAGAAATCCCAGGTGCTCGTGGGGGTCGTCGTGGACTTCCTCATCCTCTAGAAGTGCCTGGAAACTGATGTGCTCTAGAAGAACTAGAAGAATGATGAGGTACTGGACCCTCATCAAGTCCTCTACCACCGCTACTGCTACCACTGCCCATATATCTGGCTCCCTCTGACTGAGACTATGGCTGTGAAAGTGGTGGCCGTGTGGCTGGTGGCTCTGCAACTGGTGGCTGTGTGGCTGGTGGCTCCGGTGGTGGCACAATCTCAGATGCGTCTAACCACTCATCCTCCCATGTCTCAGTCTCCATGTCCTGTGTATCATCCTCTAACCAATCAGGAGCTGCCTCTATAATAGGTTCCTCAATCTCCGCTCTCCATGCAACAGTGGTGTCAATGTGATCCAATGAAATAGCCTCCACCTCAGGTTTTTTCTCAAGTTGCTTCACCCACAACCTGAGATTGTAGGAGACGTACACTAGATCATTTAAGCGTTGGGTATCCAACCTGTATGATTACCATAAATTTATCCAATTAGAATTTAGAATACATAAATTAAAATTAGCCATATGACATCAATTACGAGTTATAATGAATTTAGAATTTAATTTCAAATTCTCAAACCTGTTGCGCTTCTTGGTGTGTATCTTTTCAAATACACTCCAGCTGCACTCACAACCAGAAAAACTACATGTTTGGCTTAGGATCCGAACAGCAAGCTTTTGGAGATGGGGTACTCGTCTGCCATAGGTTTCCCACCAAGTATCTACAATGAATTGGAGAAACATAAGAGAAGACATTGAAAATTTGAAATATAAAACAAGAAAGTAATGAAATTAAATTTTGAAACAAGGTGAAACTTACTTGGCATTATGTTCTTCCTGTCATTAATAGCCATATCAAAGCCAAATGTTCCCATGGCCCTCCTATAGACTTCCAACTCTTTGGAAATCTCTGAACGGTCAGCTGCACTTGGCACCATCCTCTGGACACACTCCAAGAACCCATCCATTACCTCTGTATCAAAGTTGAAGCCACATGAGTAAGAGAATGCAGGGTAGAGGAATAGGCCTGCAGCATGAATGGGGCAATGAAGTGTTTTGTTCCATCGCTGATCAATCACCTCCCATATCAATTGTTGTTTCGCTTGCCCCTCTTCCCCCTTGTCCTCATAGTAGGCATTAATGGCCTCTTTGGCCCTATCCATGGCCTCATACAAGTAGCCCATTGCTTGTCTCCATCAACCAAGCATAGAAGCCTTACCAAAGGTTCACATATAGTACACACCTCCTTCACCCCATCCCAGAAGCTCTCCTGGTATGACACTAGCCTGAATATGTCATGTCCCTCCGGTTTAGTGCTAATCAGTGTTACCAACATCGGCGAAAAATCGGCTGATTTCCGAGAAATTGCAATTTTTTCGCCGCGCCAATTTTTCTTCAAAACATCGCCCCAAAAATTGGCCCGATTTGTTCCGGTTTTTTGCCGCTTTTTTCCCGAGAAATCGGCCCGATAAATCGCGAGTCAATGGCAAAAATCGGCCGGCCGCGGACAGGGACGGAAAAAATGGTTTTTAAGTTGGTTTTTTTCATTTTTTTCTCATTTTGAGTCCAACAGTCCACTAGGAGGTGAGCTAAGAGTTTGAGAGGGAAAGTGAAGAGGGTTTCAAGAGACCAACAGCAAATTTAGGCAACATTTTCTTTGCCATCAAGCATCAAATTGAAGATTGGATCTTGCCATTTGGGGTTTTTTCCACAACTAAAGGTAAGTAAAAAATTTGCCCATCATTTCTCACTTTTCCTAGAGGGATTGTTGTTAATT